>JAABKJ010008004.1:0-11556 GCA_011634705.1 Andricus grossulariae | reverse complement strand
CACACTTCAAACTTTTTTTTTCTTGAAAATTTATGTATTTTGTTAAAAGTTCGTCCTTTTTGGTCAAAATTTAATCTTCTGGTTGGAAAATTCATCTTTTTAGTTGGATTGAACTCTTTGGTTGAAAAATTTTTTTTTATAAGATTCATCAATTTCATTGTAAATTCATCTATTTTCTTTAAAAATAAATATTTTTTGAAAATTCCTTTTCCTTTGTTTGCGAATTATTCTTCTTAACTGACGATGTAACTATTCCATTTTTGGTAAAAAATTTCTACTTTTTATCGAAAGTTGATATTTTATAGTTAAAAATTCCTATATTTTTTTTAATCAATCTTTTTCATCAAAAATGAAAATTTTTTAGTTTAACTTAATTTGGTTTCGTTAAGGATTCGACAATTCATTAGAAAATTCATCCGTTTATTTGAAAATTACCTTTCTTGCTGAAAAAGTACACTATTTTTATGAAAATTAAAGTTTTTGGTAGAAAATAAAATTTTTTGTTGAAAAATCATTTTTGGGTTGGAAATTCAACTGTTTTGTAGATTATTCGTCTTTTTGGCTTTAGAATTCAAAAATTTAGTCAATAATTAATTTATTTTGTTGAAAACTCGTATTTTTGTTGAGCTATTAATTATCTTCTTAGGAAATTCATCTTTTTTGTTCAAAATTTCAATATTCCATTAGAAAAAAAACAAAAAGAAAATCTTACAGATTAAAAAATCAATTTTTTGGTTCAACTTGTTTGTTGAAAATTCGTTTCTTCTGGTTAAAAATTCATCCCTTTTGGTTGTAAATGTAACTTTTTTGATATGTATTAATCTGGTTTGGTTAAAGATTCAACAATTTGGTAAAAATTAGAACTATTCGGTTAATTTTTCTGTTGAACAATCATATTTTCGGGTTAAAAATCCAACCGTTTTGTAGACACTTCGTCTTTTTTTCTTTGAAATTCAACAATTTTGTTGAAAATCGACTGCTTGGTTTAAGGTTAAACAAATTTGCGAAAAATTAATTTTTTTGGTTGAAGATTTCTGATTTTAGTTAAATATTCAACTATGTGGTTTTAAATTGAATTCTTTGTGGAAAATCTAACTTTTTTGTAGAAAAATCGTATTTTTGTCTTGAAAATTCAACAATTTCGTTGAAAATTAACTTATTCATTGGAAATTCATATTTTTAGTTGAAAGCTAAACTGTTTGGGTGAAAAATTCAACTATTTGGATAAAAACTGATCTATTTATTTAAAAATGTAACTATTATGTGAATAAGTTATCTTTTTAGCCTCAAAATTCAACAATGTTGTTGAAAATTCATATATTTTGTTGAAAACTCGTCTTTTTTAAAAAAAAGTTAATCTTCTTGGTGTGAAATTCACCTTTTTGGTTCAGATTCAACTTTTTCGGAAAATTCATCTTCCATAATTAAAAATGAATTTTCTTTAAAAAAAATCATATTTTACAGTTTAAAAATTTAAAATTTTTGCTAAAACGTTTGAATTTTGGCCTAAAAACTGAATTATTTTGTTAAAAATTCGTGTTTTCGGTTAGGAAAATTAATCTTCTTGATTGAAAATTCATCTTCGGCATTAAGGATTTAACAATTTATTAAAAAATTTGGTCGTTTTTGTTTAAATTCAATTAGCTGAAAATTTAGTCGTTTTTTCCATTGAAAATTCATTTTTTGTGTTCAAAATTTGTAGATTACAATTTTATTTAAAACCTATATTCTTTAGTTGAAAATTCAACTATTTAGAATTTTCATGTATTTTCTTGAAAATTCTCCTTTCGATAGAAAGTTTATCCTCCTAGATTAATAATGAAGCTATTTTGTTAAAAGTTCACCTATTTTGTTGAAAGTTTAACTATTTTCTCTGAAATTCAACTATTTTCATTAACTCATCTTTTTTTGTCAAAAATAAAACTATTTTGTTAAAAATTCCTATTTTTGGACTGTAAATTCATCTCTTATTGTAGAAAAATCATTTTTCTAGGATGAAAATTGACTTTATAGTTTGAAATTCAATTAGTTGTGTAAAAATTCAAATATTTTGTTATAAACTGAATTATTTTCTAAAAAATCCGCTTTTTCGTAAAATTTTTTTTTTGTCAAAAATGCGTCCTTTTGGATTCAAAATTCATCTTTTCTGGTAGAAAATTCACCCTTCTTGGTTGAAAATTTATATTTCTTGGTTTAAAATCTATCTCTCTAGGTTTAAAGTGAACTTTTTCTAAATATTTAACTGTCTTCAAAAAAATGTGCCTTTTTGGTTTAAAAATTTAGCGATCTGGCTAAAATCATAATTATTTTTTTCAAATAAGTTTTTTTTCCAAATTCTTCTTTTTGGGTTGAAAATTCATCTTTTTCAATGGAAATTTTTTTTTGGTCGAAAATTTAACTATCTTGCTGGAAATTCTCTGTTTCTAGAGAATTTTAACCTGAGTTAATTTTTTTCGTGGGGGGGGGGGTCAACGGAGGGTCAAAATGACCAAAAATTTGTACAGTACTTTATGGACGGCCCCTGTACTGTAAAGAATCTTTGTAAAATAAAATTAAAAGTGTTAATAATAAACCAAATGAAATAAATTAAGTAAATTAGTTTGAGTATAATAAAAAGGAGAATAGACTTTCATTCAGTGTTAAAAATATTTTCAAAAACCGGAAAAATTTAATTAAAAAAATGGCTTAGTGATTGAAAAGCTAATTTTGAATAGCGTATGCAGGTATCGAATTCACTTATAATATATTAATGCAGGAAACCTAATTCAGGAAGTTAGTTCGGGAAAACCATCTCTAACTCAATTTATCACATGTCCCAACTTTCAGCTATAAACGCTTTGAAACTTTCTGCACTGTAACTAAACTGATTGAAACTAAAATTGCTCTGATTGGTTCTATAATTAAAAGATTATACTAATTTTTTCTTTAAAAAATACATACCTTTTTTTAATACAAAATTAAATTGTTTTTATGATTTTAATATTTTTTTATGATTAAAAAAGTAGTGCGCACTTTACTTCTAGAGCCAGAGCTAAAATTCCAGCAGCCAGCGGAGCAGAAGCAGATGTTCCAGTATGTTTTATGGTGCACTTATTTTTCAAATCTGTCGTTACCTGAATATAAAACATTATTTTTATAATAAAAATGTATCTAGATTTTTATTTCATGAGGTTAGAAATATAAGCAATAAAAATCGATTATTAAAGAATTTTTTAAATACTCAGCTTACAAAATTTTTGTAATGATAACACAGATCAGAACTGCGGTTTTGTGGTATATTTGAGCTTATGATACTTCGCAAAAAAAATGTATTACTAAAATTATGTCATGCCATCTAAAAGTACAACTCTCGAACTTTAAAAGGCTTTTTTAAAATTGGTGATATCATTTTTCTTTGCAGAGATATCCTTCAATGAAGTTTAGCCAATAAGGAGGTTTTCCCCTTCCATATGCAACGCTTGCGCAGTTGAAAAAGTCGCGGTCCGTTTACTTTATTGCACGAAGCTGCGTGACAGTGGTGTTCACGGACCGCAACTTTTTCAACTGCGCATGCGTTGCGTATGGAAGGGGAAAACCTCCTTATTGGCTAAACTTCATTGAAGGATATCTCTGCGAAGAAAAATGATATCTTCCATTTTAAAAAAGCTTTTTAAATTTCGAGAGTTATACTTTTAGATGGCATGACCCGATTTTAGAAATATAATTTTTTCACGACGTGAAAAAACATAAAAAAAGTAAGCGGTACAACTTTTTCAAGCGACGAAACTTTTTTCTCAACATGTTTGCGTATCTTTCTTTGTTGGCGAGAACAATTCGAAAATTTAATTTGATGAAAAATCAATTCTCTTGGCCACAAAAATAGTTTGATCCGCTGAAAGCTTTCAATAAATCTTCCGAATAAAAGAAGAAGTGTAATTTTTTCAATTGGCAAAAAATATATAATGAAACAACTCCAAATTCAAACTTAGATTCCAAATTATTTCTCCATTTTTTGACAATTGTTATAAATAAATTTGCGATAAATGAATTTCTTCGGTCTGTTGGATATATAATCGATGTGCAACACCTAAAATGGCTTTTTTGCGCTTTACATTGGACCCTAAAATCGAAGAAACCCTTTTATCAAAAATTAATTTATCAATAAATATGAAGGTCGGTTCAAAAGAAAATAAGCTTAATATATATTTTCAAACAAACTTGTTGAAATTTTCCGATGCACCTCAAAATATGATGGGAAAACTTATCCGAAGCGGCAGAATAAACCTTAATATCTCCGTCAATTAGGTCAAAATTTATAGATCTATGGACACTAAAGAAGTATATAAATAATACTAATAATAAACCTAAAATTCTCCGATTTATCTATTTTTTTACTCCAATTAACCAATTGAAGGTAATTCTTTTAATTTCTACTTCTGTGGCTTTTCACCTTTTCTCTCTAATGGCAGCTAAATAAGAAGACTTTTTATTTTAATAATTATGGGAACCGCAAATTAAATTTATTAGAGTAATCTATTGAATTTACCTAAACATCAGTCTGGAAAATGGAACAAAAATCAAGTCTACATGTGGTGTAGTGGAAAAACGACCTCTTCCTTCCTTGTGGACATTTTCCATAACTTTGCATCCAGCTCTTGTAAGGGCCAAGAGAAAAGTCTGTCGCTTGTCTTTGATATTAAATTAATGTTAAATACACTAGAATTCTGTGACTTATCGCACAGTTCTCCAAAAGGTAAACGTTTATTCCTTATCAAGAAATTTTGTTTTTTTGGCGTGTCAAATGTAGTCAAGTAGATTGTGATCGTTCAGTTGAAGCAATTTTTAAACTGAAAGATCACAGCCTACCAGACTACATTTGACAGGCCTGCTCCTCCTACCAATTAAGAATTTGTTTACAAGACGTCAAAATGTCATATGTCATTCTAGTAGGCCACTACTTCATTGCGGTACTGATAAAATTAAACAATATAAGGTTCTCAATCTCGTGTTATTTTCTTTTGAATGTCACAACTTAAGAAATGATTGCAATTTTACTAAAGGATGGTGACATTGCTTCTGTTCCCAATATCGTAGAAAGTGACAACCAAATTTTCTTGATAGGTAATAAACATTTACGTTTTGGAGACATGTATGAAAAACCACATAATTCTAGTGTCTTTAACATTATTTCAATATCAAAGAAAGGGGCAGACATTTCTCTTGGCCCTCGCAAGAACTGGATACAAAGTTACGGAAAATATCCAAAAGGAATGAAACAGTCGTTTTTCCATTACTCCACACAGAGACTTGATTTTTGTTCTATTATCCAGACCGATATTTAGGTAAATTCAATAGAGGCCAAAAGCCACAAAAGTAGAAATTGAAAGAATGACTTCCAATTGGTTGACTGGAGCAAAAAAAAGATACATGGGAGAATTTTCAGTCTATTATCAGCCCTCAAACGTCACACTGGTGCGAATTCGCACCGAAATTTTTTTTCATTTTGCTGGAATTTAGGCAGGCACAGCTGCATCGGCTCATACCCACTATATTAAATATATATGTTAAATATGCGTGATATATGTTACATGTTTATTATATATTCCATATGTTGAACATTTAATATAAACATTGCAAAAAAACAATTCGCACTAGTGTGCCGTTTACGTATGCTGAGTTGAAGTGTACCGTTTGAGTGTTAATATTACTTATATACTTCTTTAGTGCTCATAGGTCTATAACTTTTAAATTAATTGACTGAGATATTAAGGTTTACGCTACCGATTCGTATGAGGTTTCCCATCATATTTTGAGATACATCGAAAAATTACAAACAGTCTGTTTGAAAATATATATTAAGCTTATTTTCTTTTGAACCGACCTTCATATTCATTGATAAATCAATTTTTGATAAAGGGGTTTCTTCGGTCTTGGGGTCCGATGTAAATAGCAAAAAAGCCATTTTAGGTGTCAAACCTCGATTATACATACATCCGTAAGAGCTACGAAACTCATTTACCGAAAATTTATTTATAACAACGGTCGAAAAAATATATAAATAGTTTAGAATCTAAGCTTCAAATTTGGAGTCGTTTCATTATATATTTTTTGCCAATTAAAAAAATTAAATTTCTTCTTTTATTCGGAAGATTTATTGTAAGCTTTCAGCGGGCCAAACCATTTTTGTGTCTTAAAAAAGTTTTCCCGCTTACTTTTTTACGTTGTCTCACGTCGTTCACGTCATAGAGATAGTCAGTCTGCCTGATTAGAAATGGATTCATTCTATATTTTTATTTTTCTGACATTTTAAGGCAAGAAAAAAACAAAGAAGACACAAACTTAATGGATGAAATAGACTACCAGGATATGGAAGAGGAAATTGAAGGAGACTCCAAGAAGACGAAGGTGAAGAAGATTTATGTTAAGGAAAACGGTCCTTTAAAAAAATGTTTTTATTTCAAGTTTAGATCTTATTTATTTCTGAATAAATATTAAAATATTTCGTTTTCAATTTTTTTTTTAATTTCTTCATCATTCATCTATCGCAAATTTTATTTTTAAGCAATCGAAAAATGATCCGTTTTTATACATTTGCACTTTTTGACCACGTTTTCTTCAAACTTCTGACGTAATAGAGATTTTTTTGAACAGATTTGTAATGCATATTAATCAAAATTTAGTATGAACACTTGTCTTTGGTCACAAAATCAATTTTACTATTTCAGGTTATATTGGGTGCAAGAAGAAGTAATAAAAGTGAAAAATGGTCAAGCAGGGTTTCAATGAATTCATTCGAATAGATATTATACATTATTCTTTCAAGACAATGCACTAGTGATATTTCACTAAAACTTTCTTAACACTTTCAAAGAAGTATTCCATCAAAGTTCGACAGAATTTATTGAAAATTTTGCCTCAATATTCGGCCGGAACATACCACACACTTGAAGAGCATTATACGAGCTACATTCTACAGGAATATTCAGGAAACATTCAACGCTATGTTCGGACAAAGTTCGACAGGAATTTTCAAAACACATTTAGTTCCATATTCCGACAATATTCCCAACGTAGGACATTTCAATGTTCCTGAAAAGTGGATGCAATATTCCACGGAAATATTCCCAATGTTCCAATGGGATATTCCTGGAATATGAACGGAATATAGCGTGATATGCGGGTTCACTATCTCATCTGGAAATTGTCGTGTAACAACGAGCAACGTCACCTTCCAGAGGGAAGTCTTTCAGGGCGATACCATGCGATCCCTCTGCTCTTTTGCATCACACTTCTGCCCCTATCTCTCGTACTACGCAATTCCCCTTGATGCCTCTGCGGAGACACTAATAATCGCGAGCATTAGGTCACGTATGTATTTTACATGGATGACCTGAAGATCTATTCTTCTGGTGCAAGCAAACTTCAACTTGCTTTAAATATCGTCAAGGGATACACAGAAGATATTGGTATGTACTTTGGATTGGACAAATATGTCAAGATTAATCTGAAGAAAGGAAAGGTTACTGGCGTTCCCGAGGACCCTGAGCTTGTGGGTATAAGTATTATTAGACATCTTGACACTGGAGAGACCTATACATACCTGGACGGACCTCAAAGCCACATTCAGGACGTAAAATCAGTGAAGGAGTCTCTCAAAAGCAGATACAAGCGTCATCTTCGACAGGTTTCATCTTAAAATCTGTCGGCGTTGAACAAGGTATAATCTGCCATTACCATGCTAGCCGTCTCGGCTACAAACTAAAGGCAAGTTAATACTGTTAAATGCTCCAAGGTGGGTACAAATGTTAAGGTCTATTTAATTTCTTCCGCTTAGTGTAATTGTTATCATTTTAATCCAGAACTATTCTTTTTGGCCCGAAGTGCACTCAAGGCAATTCCGAATAATTTTTTCGACGGCAAAATTCACAACACTTTGAAATAAAATGAATGTCGTTTTTTTCATATTTGAAATCATTTTAATCAATTTCAGTACAAGCCTTCTTACCGGGCTTCCACCTTAGTATACTGTGACCGCATTTCACATCAAGCAGTTCCCAGGGATAGGTGCAGAGCGTGGCATGCACAAGCTGAGTACCTTAAACACAAACTATCCAGGTGTCCTACTAACGCGTACGTTCTTTTATACGTCCTTTGGTATACGTCTTTTGGTACGTCGTCTCTGACGTCATTTTCCTATTTGACGTCATTTCCTATTTCCTATTTGTGCTTAAAGATTTTCTTCAGCAGAATTATGTGCAGGACGTAAATTTGGACCATTCGGGACGCTCGAGTATAAGTCGTGCCAAATAATGAGTTCCGAAGACGCCCGAATGGCCTCTTAGAAATGGGTGCGCATTTCATTCGTTTGCAATCTTGTTTACGTTGTTTTGCACGTCATGTCACGTTGCGGTGAGTATAAAAAAATAATTTGTTCTTTCACTTGAAAAAAATGAATTTGAAATTTTGAGACTGTCAAGTGGTTATATTCCGTTTCCTCCCTTAAATACAGAAAATAGCTTTAAAATATTCACACCTCTCTGAATAGTTGTGAATAGTAGCAAGGTGGCTGCCGGTTAGAGAAAAACTGCAAATTACAGAAAAGTTCTGGAAATTTGTTAATTAGGGAACATTAGGAATAAGTCAAAGATGAAAAAAATATTGAAATTTGAATAACCGAAAAGTTTTTGGCGAACCAAACCTCGAAATATCTATTCGATTATAAAAGATGAAGACAAAATTAATCGAGATTTCGGAGATTTCCGACCCGTACATTTACGAACCGTACGTAATTTCACGGTCGAGGACGGGAAATTTACGTCCTGCATGTATTTCTTTGCGGCAGCCGCAGGTTGAGAAGAAAAATATGTATTTTTACAGAATTCTGCTTATTTACTATGTGCCACATCAATCGAATAATTTCCATCGTCGCAGAATGTAAATTTACACTTTTTTACAGTGTATTAATCAAGTATTTTATAGGTAAGAAGTACACATTTTCAATAATATTTTCGTCATTAACTCATTACTAAAATATGAGGGATTATATCTCAAGTGTACCCACTTAGAAAAACGAAGTTCTCCAATCGAACTCAAACTTAGGCAAAGTGAATTGGATGGTAGTTCGTGGAAAAAAATTCGCCGATAGGGCAAATATTACTAAGGGAAGGGGGTGGGGTTCTGGGTGTTGTGAATATACCATCTATTTAAGAGATTTGTGACTTTTTCAATAGCAATAAAATTTTGTTTCCACTAGTGTTTCAATCGCTTTTTTCACGCCCCTTCGATTGGGCATATGCATATTTTGAAACAATAAATATTTGACTTTCAAAAATGAAGGTAAAAAATTATTGCTTTCTTTTTTTCAAAATAAGACCCTTTTTTTGTATTTTTTTGGTCTTTAAAGAAAGCTCAGGTTTTTTGATATAGGACCATATAGATCAAAAAACGGAGATAGAATATTTAATTCATGAAAATATCCGTTGAGTACACGGATACACCCATGATGCTGGCACTCGAACTCTGTGGCGCGCGCCCTGAGGTGCCTTTATTGGTTTCTTTTTACAAAAAGTAATAATACTATATACTCGTGTGCATGAGCTTTAATCAGATAAAATGTTTTGATAAATGAAAAATATTTTAGTCAGACGCCCACTCAAGAAATCACCGGATATGTATTTTCAGAAGTAATTTGTTCAGTTATTATAGGAACCAAATGAAAAACCAGTGACTTCTGGAAGAATAAGTCCACCACTAGTTTTATAACATGTTAATTTTCTATTAGTAATAATTAAATTCAGTTTAAATTCTTGCTAATGACGGAAGTATGCAAGAAAGTTGTGGTAAAAATGGAAAAGACTTGTACGGGGCTCAGACGGGAAAACCCCTGAAAGACATGCATTGATAATCCTCATATTTTATTATGAAATTGGATTTCAAAACAGTGTCACTCTGTAGGTTTGTTATATGATTATTTTATTTATATTTATAAAAGATGAGTAATAGCTGCATCAATAAAATATCGCGATATATTTTACTTTTATTTTGGCTTGGATATTCAAACTCGGGAAATTGAAATTTTAATTTTATCATAAAATAGGATTGAAAAAAGAATATTTTTCGAACTTCAGCTACCATACCTACCCAATTTTATAGTGACTGCCTCAAGATTTCAAATTTGTGCTTCATGTAGGATAGAGCTCAGTGAACTAAAAGATATACCAGCGTCAAATTTAAACGACGTCGAACAGCCTCGAAATGATGTTCTTGTAGATGAAAATCTTGACGATGTTCAAAATGATAAAATCATTTCATATAGTGGAGAAGACAATGATATTTTTCTTTTGTTTTATACCGGGGAAATTTGACTTCGATTGGAGAACTTTGTTTTTCTGAGTGGGTATACTTGAGAAATAATCATGCATATGCTTCTTGTAAATAATAAACCCGTGTTACCGGGTAACACGTAATTCTTGTACGATCTTCTTCGGGGTATTAAATCGGTTATTTTGGTCAAATAAAGACACTTCAGGTGTAATTAAATTATCACGTCTTGAAGTATATTCAATAATCTTTAATTATTAATTAATTCAAGGGTGGAAATTGTACTCTTAAGCTATAAAATTAACGATAAACCATTTTCTTACCGGGTGCCATAAACACTCAGCGACATATTTACAAAGTGATTATAACTGCGAAACTATGCCTGGAGACAAAGAAAGACTTATATTGTAATTCTGCAATTAATTCTGAAAAATTACATAATTGGCACGTAGGATATTACCAGAGAAAATACGCGTAATAGAACTCTGTAATTAGAAGAATTATTCTCCCAAAAAAAGTGTGTAATATTTCATGGACATGATATTGTCGTCTTTGGACTTCTCCCATATATTCATTTACAAATGTTTCTTACGGGATAGGTTCCTTTTAATAAAATATTATATTTTCATTAATAAAAATGTATTTACTACAATGTTACGTATTTTATTAAATAATCGAATGAATTGTACACATTTACAAGAGAAGACAAAAAGAACGTTGGATCAACACAATTTTTGTGTCCATGGAATTTTATAGCGTTATTCTTGGTTTTTACTTTTTTTCTATTTCGCGGAAGTGCTGCAATCGCCAAACTGCCAAAAAGATGAGAACATTGAATTTGTAGAGAAATGACAAAATAGTTGTGATTATTTACTTCGTATCAACCTCAAGTTCCAAAATATACGTTTCTAAATCTTACTTACAATTAGAAGATGGAAAAGCTTAAGTTAATAAAAATAAAATCAAGGTGCTAGTAGTAAAACGTCTAGAGCCAGTAATATCAAACATATTACTTTCAAAAAGAAGAAGAATTATTTTCAAAATTTTACGATTCAAGCTTTTGAATTTTTCCGACACTTATATGGACACAAAACTTATGTTGATCAAAATTTCTTTCTGCCGCGGCTTCAGGTACACTGATAGAAAGAATCGTTCGCGGAAAACGAATGGTTCGTTTGGAAAAAAAATGGAGGTGACTTTGACAGAAACGAATATTCGTTGACTATTAACAAATGCGTATTAACTGTTCATATCTCA
>JAABKJ010008003.1:0-11556 GCA_011634705.1 Andricus grossulariae | reverse complement strand
GTTAATAGTGTGGTGAGTCCGAGGCCTGCATAGGAGGATAAAATTATGATATATTGTAGTAACAAAAAAACTTGTTTTAGTCAAACAAACCTTTGTTACTCTACGCAAAAGAGTAATCATGTAATTAAATTTACATTAATGAACGGCATTCTTAGCATCAAATCAACTTTCATTTTATTACAAAAGGAGATATCAAAAAAATACTTTTCATATATAATTCGAAAAAAAAAATCTTTTTCTTAAATAAGCTTTGTATAAATATTACATTTGACTTGTAATTTTGCTTATTTAGGAATCTAAGGATTACAAAAACATGGTTAACAAATTTATTTTATTTATCATTCAAATCAACACTTTGAGAACTTAAATTTCACTTTTATTTTGTAAAACTTGAAAGAACAAACATAAACTGAATATTCACGATGCGTCGTTTACAAAGTCACGCCATATTGGGAATGAAAACATCCACTGTGCCAAAAGGGGCGCTGTGGTGTCATAAACATGGCCGCGGAAGCCATATGGATAATATGGAGTAGTAGCAATAATTTAATAAAAAAAGTATGTTTAAGTTTAGAAAATGGTATTTTTGGACTTAGATAGTTTGTGTAGTTACACAGCAGCTATACCTGCATCCAGAAATATTATCGAAGACCAAAATATTCTTAATTCTAGTATGATTGTAATGTGCGGAGCTACCATAAAAACTCCCGAAAGAGTTGAAATATATGCATTGTGCCTCCAAAGCAGTGCTTTAACTTCAGAACTTCACGAAATAACAGGAAAGTTAATAATTAATCGTGGCATATTTTTATTTATTTTTCCTATTTGAACATTAAAAGTCCTAGGTATAGCGTCTCGCTTGAGAGATCGTTTCTTTTCGTCTAGCTCTGTGAAACAGTAAAAAAATTAGTTCACAATGGTTACATTTTCGTGAAAAAATAACATTAAATATTATTTATTCAATTAATATTTAGTATAACAACCTGGAAACCAGTAATCATTTTCATTGATCATTACAGTTGAACTCTATATTTTTGCTGTTTTTCGCGATGTTTTAGGCGTATTTAATATGTCATCCGTGGTCATATTGATTAGTTTTTCATAGGGGCCGACAGTGTCGCCTAGCAAGTTTAAATCCCCAATAACTCTCTACTACGTATATTACCAGAGATAGCATAGTGATGGTAAATTGCATTTTACGTTAATTCTTCGTAATATATTGCAATTTTGTTTTCACGTATGTACAATCAAAATATGAATGCATTTATATGATTTTTTTCAAAATTTTGACACTGTTCCATTCAAAGATGTCGTCATCGAAAGTCAAGTAAGGACAGAGTGACGCGAAAAAAACACGATTTTCATTATTTCGCGAAGGATATTTTCCAACCCAATTTTTGTATATAAACAAATGGAGAATTGTTTTAAGCGCAATAAAGTAAGCTTTATCATGGTATAAACTGTGTTTTTGTGCGATTTTTTTCTGGCGAGTAAATTACCAAAATGTGCAGCTGTTTTGGAGGGGCCTTCGTATTGTGAACGAATAGTAGGTTTATAGGCTTAGGTTGTTCAGGTAGGGTTCGAATCTACAGCAAGTGCGATTTTTCAAACCGTTCGAGCGTGTGATTATGTTTGTAAGTGACCGTGCATGCAATTGTGTAATTTAAAAAATAAATTAAGTGCAGTGATAATATATAAAACATTTTTTTGTGATAATTTATCATTATATTACCGTTCCGTAAGTGGTACATAACATAACATAACATATACATATACATGAGTGGGACTTACCGCGGTCCTACTGGGAGCCGGTGTCATTTTTTAGATGGAAGTTGCTCCCAGTGGGACCCTGCGGTGGTTGTTAACCTTATTTTTTAATTATATATATATTGCAAGCCACATTTCAAAATTTTCCGTGTGCACTACGGTTAAACACGTCCTGGCCAGGGGGTGGTCCAGGCTGGAAACTTGCTTACTAAAATATGGCTACCACTTACCTGCTCAGTTTTCGTTTATTTATCAATTCCCGGAATCAACCGAGTTCGTGGGCTACACTATTTCAGCCCACAAGCAACCCACGAAGCCTGTTTACTTTTATTCTCAGGCGCCAGACAGGGATAACCCTATCCGAGCCCCGTAGCATCCGGCTAGTCTGTACTGGCAGGTCGGCCAGCTCGTCCTACCCGCATGAGAGAGGGAGCGGGATCGTTGGATTGAGAGAGAGAGAGCGATAGTAACTTTCTTAGACTCAGTCATATGCAACTCTTGAAGTCACTAGATTAACAAAGCAACTTTTATTCAATATTTCAGCACAAAGTTATAACTATCCTAACCTTAAATTTACACATGGTTAAGCTAAGTGACACTAACATGCCATCTCAAAAACCCTTATTTAAGATTTATCCCTTGAAAACTTTGAAGTCCCCTTTAAACTCTATACTTTTCTATATTGAACAAGATTAGATTCGCGAGACAACTCCACAGGTGAACCTCAACGAAACCCACAGCGCTTCAACATGGCCGTCGGAGACCCCCACGCTAGGCACGACGCCGGTCGGCGTCCATTTCCGCGTGCCCACGCTCCAAGACTTTGAGAGACGCTCGCCTCAACTTTTCTATGCGTCGGGTTCCTGAGCCGAGAGTGCCTCGTCCTGGTGAGCGTCAAGGGGGGTTTCAGACAGTCCCCGTAAGCGAGTCCCTACACAAATGTTCACTATGCCCTCACACTAGAAGCACAAGCACTACGCGTAGGCACCCGGTGCCAGAGCTGGAAACACTTTTACAGCGATGATAGAAAGCTCCACATACCTTTGAGCCATTCCGCAAGCTCCTGCTTTCCGTTCTGGTCCATTGCCTCTTAGTCTTTTAAATTTATCCTTCCGTTAATGTCCCTTCGTACTGAATTAGATTCCTTAATTCTTTTCGTTTTGCCGGTGATACCGGGACACTGCCGAGCCAAGACAACGAGTGACGTGAAAAGCGTGCTTCCCTACGCTTCCTCCCGAGGCCTTCCATTCGATCGGCTGTTTCCGTCTATCAAGGCTGTTGGTTGGTTGGTTGGTTGGTTGCAGTAGAATCGGCTTGCTTGTTGATCACCGCCAATGGGTGTCGTCATACCATCGCTGCTTGCTTATTGGTTCCGTCGGTTGGGCTGCTTGCCCCCCCCCCCATTGGTCTTCATCATCCTGGTTACAACATGGCCGACTTCTAGTTACCTCAACATGGTTGCCTTCACATTGCTTTAGAATGGCCGCCTTCCAACTACCTTAACACACAGGGCACTCTAGTTACGTAGTATAACAGGGTTGGTTCGGTGTGTTACGTGCTGCCTCCCACGTTACGAGTGATGTTTAACGGTATGGCATGGTAGGGTTGTTTGAGTCCTCTTCGTATTACCTTCGGTGTTGCGAGTGGAGCTTAATGGTGTTCCGTGGCCGGGTTGGATCGGGCTGACCCAACGATCGCCTTGGTGCTGGTACTCACCGCTGATATTGACGCTGCTTGCCTTGTGTCGACGGCGAAACATAGCCGCCGACTTCACTCTCCCCACCCATACGATGGAGCGTGATCGCTGGATACAGTGATCCTGGAGGGTGCTGCACTCTCGGTACTTGCGCTGTCCTGCTACGCCGTGTCGATTGAGTTCCACCCTCACGTACTAGCTTCATGGTTTACGGTCGGTTGTCACTGCCCTGAATCGTCTGCTCGTTGTTTACGAGCTGTCAAACTAGTGTTCAACTCTGACACCGACCCAATACATGTTTTTGTCGGAAATATTCAGTGATCACTGAGTATTATAGCCGGAGAGCATTGCAAGGAAACCGGCCAAAATTAAATTATTACTAACCATGGTTGCATACAACCATTAAATATCGTTAAGTATAACGCTATCTCAGACTTGCTGCCCTGGCTGGGCTGTGAGTTTACTTTCTAAATTACCTTAAGCAAGCCGTCCTTTCCTTCCCTTCCGAGGTTAGGTACGGCTTCGGCGAAACCCCGAAAAGTCGCCGCACATCTTTCCGAGTTTTCTCCTGAAACTCCGTTATTACTTCCCTGGGCCTAGTCGAAGCCTACCGGCTGTATTTCCTCGCGCTGTGCTCGCCTCTACACCGCTCTGTTAGCGTTCCCAGCTCGTATCTCGTCGTATTTCCTCCTATCGTCTCAAGAGAAAAAGAAAAATTTATCTAAACCTGTCCCTTCTCGGGCTCCCAAACCGGGTTCTCTCGATCGCGTGGCTCTTGCTTCTGGTCTCTTAAATCTGCCTTATTAACCTGCGTTGTCCGTTCTATTCTCGCCTTCGTCTGTTCGGAAGTTACTGAACTTAATGGTGGACCCTCGTAAATAAAAGAAGGCGATTGGGTACTATTCTA
This sequence comes from Andricus grossulariae, assembly GCA_011634705.1. NCBI lineage: Eukaryota > Metazoa > Arthropoda > Insecta > Hymenoptera > Cynipidae > Andricus > Andricus grossulariae. The sequence continues at coordinate 7,186 of JAABKJ010008003.1, read as the reverse complement.
TTTATTCATATGACTGATCCCATCCAGCGGTATATATAGAAAGAAGATATGGGCAGAAGGCATCCAACCAAAAATAGAATCACGTATGAGATAAAAAAAAGGAAACAAAAATCCGAAAATCCAAAAAAAAAAAAAAAACTTGCAAATCTACCCAAATAATCAAAATAAAAAAAAAACTTCCCTCCTGCCCCTTTTTCGAAGTGTCCCAGGGACGGGCACACGTCCCATCGGTGTCTCCGCACTCCGCACCTCGTGCAGATTCCTCCCTACATCATCCTGCAGACCTTTTCATGCTCCCGTCTGTGGTACTCTGCCGCGGCTGTGGAGAAGGGGAATTTTATGTCACATGCGTTTTCTTTGATCCTAACTGTCTATAAATACCCGGTTTGGGGCCCCAAGTTTCATGCTTGCGAAGCTAACGCATTTTCAGAAATTTCCACCAGAAAGGGTTGACAATTTTTTCCAACTCACCCCCCTCTCTAGGCGGTCCCTCGTCGTGGTAGAGGACTAGCATTTTTGCTGGGAACTTTCCTATCAGTTGTCCCTCCTCAGCCCCAACTCATATACCGATGAACTCAGTACACGAACTATGACGTACGGTCCCTGCTTTTTGCCCACGAATCCTCTAGTTACACCCTTTTGGGCTGATGAAGTTACTTGGGCTTTGCGCATGACCCTGTCTCCTTCCATAAATACCGCGTGTCGCCGCCTTTCATCGTAGTTTACCTTCTGGCGATCGAACGCATTTTCGTGGTGTAAGAAGACCAGATCTTGGAGCTCCTTCAGTTTAACCATTCTTTGCCTCCACTCCTCGTGCTCTGGTGGGGGCAATTCTGGTGGTTCTTCCACTTTTCGGCGTCTGCCTGTGGGTGATACACTGGAGTGAAGGAATGTCGGATTCCATAAGTCTCTATCAACCCTTGAAACGCTTGGTTGACGTATTCTGTTCCGTTGTCTGAATCGAGCACTTCCGATGCCCCCCATCGGTTCAGGATATGGTCCTCAAAAGCTTTGATAATGGTCTCGGCATTAGCTCATCTCATGGGCGACAGTTCAACCCATTTAGTACAGAGGTCTTCAAATACCACCAATTATTAGAATCCTAGAATTGTTTTTGTCCATGGACCCATCACGTCGGTGGCCACTACGGTCCAAGGCTGTTGCACTACCCTGCGGCCCATTAGGCTTGCTGTAGGTCTCTTATCAGTCTTGATTCGCTGGCAGGTGTCACACGAACGTACCCACATAGAAATGTCGCGATACATGCCTGGCCAGTAATACTGAACCGAGGCTCTCCGGTATGTTTGGTCAATTAACAGATGTGTGGCCTGCGGATCGTTATGTACCTCGTCGAAGACTTCTTGTCTTCTTTCGGCTGGTACTACCAACTTCCACGCCTCTAGGTCTTCGATTACCGGGTCTATCACCGGATTTGGACGGTGCCGATATAACATTCCGTCAACGATCTTCCAACCATGGAATGTTCTTGGGGTTTCCTCTACCTCGCGCAGTCGTTTACGGTACCACTAGTCCTCCACCGGCTCCGTGGCAGCTATGGGGATTGCTACTTCCTCCGCATACATCCGAGAAAGGGCGTTAGGCACGTGGTGCAAAGCTACTTTCCGGTGTACGAACTTGAAGTCGTATTCGAGGAGGTCAAGTGCCCATCGCGCCAATCGACCAGTTGGATTATGGAGATTGTGTAACAATCGCAACGGACTGTGGTCGGTGATTACCGTGAAATGAAATCCTTCCAGGTAGTGACGGAATTTTCTAACCGACCAAATCACGGCCAAACATTCCTTTTCCGTGACCACGTCAGTCGCAAAGTCCGGTATAAAGCGACGGTACCACGACGCGATTCCCAAGAACCGTCTTAGTTGCTTTATTTTCCTTGGGGCCGGGTAGGAGAAAAGAGGCTCGACCTTGTCCGGATCGACATGCAAACACCTTTGATTCACTAGGAATCCGAGATATCGTATGGTCAGTCTCCCGAATTCTTCGTTAGGCTCCATGTTCGGCCCTATGAGGGAGTCTACCAGTTGCTGGAATGTCGCAGGGTCTCCTGACAGACCAAAGGGCATCTTTGTGAACTGAAAAAGACCCATTCCAGGGACTGTAAACACTGTACTCCCTACTGTCTTTGGCCATCGGCATCTGGTGGTACCCCCACTTTAAATCTAAGGTCGTTATGTAATTTGCGGCGCGGAGTTGCTCATGGATCCTGGCCATTTTTTGCAAGGGGTACGCATCCGGTTTAGCAACCTTGTTGAGCCTACAATAGTCCACGCAAAATCTATATCTCCCGTCAGCCTTCCGAGCCATTACTACGGGACTGGACCATCCGCTTTTCGAAGGCTCTACTATACCCTCGGCTAACACTCGAGTCACCTCATCTTGCATATTTTTCAGGACCTTCGGAGACACTCAATAGTACCTCTGTTTTATTGGTGGGTGTCCCCCGACATCTATGATGTGAGTGATGCGAGCGATTGCTGCAAGTACCTTAGGAGGGGGCTTAATTATCCCGGCAACTAACGTGTCCAGTTCTTATCGCTCCTCAGCTGTTATTTCTCTGAGGCCGCAACACTGGTCTAACGTTGTTGGATTTTCGTCCCCCCTTCCTACTTCCAGCTCAGTACACTCTTCGGTATAGTGGTAGACTAATTCCGGATAGTCCGCCATGTACCGTCGGCGGTCATGACTGCTTGGTTTTGTGCTGTGTGTAGGGTCGCCCCGTACCGCTCAGCTATTACCAAGCCAATATCTCCCATGACCGTACGGGATGCCCCTTCGTCAATCAACGAGAGGACCTTAGGGGTGTTACCAATTCGGGCAGTCGTAAAGATTCGCAAGGTAAGCCCTTTGTCCTCCCTTTGGGGCTCCTTTACTTCTAATCGCAATGGTAGTGACGAACCTTCCTTTGCCGGTACTGTGTGTGGCTCGTGTGGCTTCAGAAGAGCCAGTATTACCTGGTTCTCCTGCCAGGGGTTCTGTTTTTCTCGGACCCTTGTTCTTGTGTTGAGAACGATGGTGTCTTCCCTTTCTACCGTACGGATTACCGGGAACTGGTTCGCTGAGGATGACAGGGTATATATTGGGGCGGGATTCGCCTCTTCGGCTGTCCCGACTACTGCTGGTTCTGTCGGCTCAAGCCTGTCGTGTTCCGGTAATTGTCTTTCGTCCTGTGGGGTCGTTCCGGGACTGGAGGAAGAAGGGCTGACTCTTAGGCCTTCTCCCTTCTTCTGTTTCCCGGACAATTCCCGGACAGTTCGCACTCTTTGGTGGTCACGTCCTCCTTACCGCATTGACGACAATAGTTACGCCTTTGGTTATTTGAACACTCGATTCGGAAGTGACCCTTTTGTCACCAGTTCCAACCTTCTATCTCCGAATCATCCCCCTTCTTACCCGAAGTGGATGACTCAGAGCCCCGTTTTGGAGACTGCCCCAATTTACTGTCAGTCGACTTTGCCAAGTTCTTACGGTTCCGAGGGTTCCTATCACTACATCTGTTGGATCTCTCGGACTTGGGCTTATTGTTGGCTTCGTTTTTGCCCAAGTTCGCAGTTGAGCCCCGTGTGTCGCTTTCTATTGTCGCGATTAGGGCTTTAATTAACTGCGCTAACTCCGACGGATTCTGCGTGGTGTCGCTATCGACTAGAGTCGGGGCGATATCGGCCACAGAATTGTTTTTCTTCGACTGTCGGCCCTTCCCCTTGTAGGCATATTCCGGGATGAGGGACTTTTCGGGAGCCGGACGGGCTGTATCCTCACCTATCGTGGATATCACGCGTTCATATTCCACCGCCAGGACCGCCAGACCGTTATAGTCAATAAATTCGTAACGTCTGATGGCCCTCCTAAAGTCGGATCTGAGATTCGCGTACACCCGATTCATTCGGACCTCGAGATCCATTGGCCTGATTGAGAGCTGGTAGAGCCCATACATGCATGTCAGGTAATCTGCTACCGGTTCCTCTTGGCCCTGCCTGCGTGAGAGGATCTGCTTTTGCTTGAAAATTCCGCTTGCACTGGTCCCATGTGTTCCATCTTAATCTGTTCTGGCGGTACCAGTGCCACGCGATATCTTTTAAGAGTAAGGGCATTGCGACTAAATCCGTGAGGAAAGAAGCGGCTCTGCCCTCTTCGACCTTCCACAAGAAGTTTTCTACACTTGAGCCCTTTTGTCCGTTAAAACTGGCCTTCCACGATTCTTGTCACGTCCCTTGGTTTACTGAGGGGTCGCATGGGGCCTCGCCCCCATCCCTGAGCATACCCGTGACTCGTGGTGGCTTCCAGTTCAAATTCCCGCGGACTTCTCGCCCCAAACGAGTGTCTTTGCGCATAGCCCTCGTATACCGGTTCTTGCTCTCAACCGTGGGAGTACTTGTTCTGCGGCGCGCGACTCGGTTTTCTATACTGCCGCCACGGCTCCCTATACGGTCCGTCCTGTCCCACCGAAAGTGGGGACGTACTGTACTCTATTGTCATGACTAGCATTCAATCCCGTGCTATAGTATTGTCGTGTGGGCTCATGCCCCCTATACCCTGTCATGCACGACCTATGCTTGTTTCCTCTTGGCTCGGTAAAATTTGGTGTCTTGTACCTATCGTAATATTCGGATCGGCCTCTAGTTCGCCCTATTCGCTCTTGCTCGACCTCTTCTCTCCTGGCTAAGGTCGGATTCGTATGAGGGAAGAGCTCGATGACGGGTAGTGATGGGTTGTCCGGTCCGCTCGGAGCCCCTCATGATGCTTTGGCTGTTGTTCGCGGTGGTTATATGGCGTGAACTCTCGCGTGTGTGGCTCCAGATAATTTTCTGGGTACCAATAACCCTCTAGTTCTGCGGTCCGGCCCCAGTCTTCGGTCTCGCGGTGCTGAGTCTTAATATTCAGGGGAGTTTCGTGGTTCTGAATATACCGGTCGCTTTGGAGGCGTGTGTCCCTAATGATCGCGGTCGTAAAAATAGGCTGTGACGTAGTCACCAAGGGAGCACATGTTAGTCCCTTACTGTCGGTGGGTAGTATACGGTCGGACCGATTGTTCCACTTGTCCAGGGTGTTGTCAAACTCCGGCTCAGTGGCAATGAGGCTTGATACTCCCAGTCTCTTGGCGGCAGGCCCTGAGCCCTTCCAGGGCTCCTAGATCTTTTATCTGCCCCTCGATATTGTTGGACAAGCGCGCTCCCCCCGTGAACTGGATGAGCCAAATGTGGGGACGCGCCCTGTCGAGTGTCGTTTCCAACATCGCGAAATGTTAGTGAAATCCGATCCAGTGCTGGGTACCCTCCGGTGGACCCGCTGTCTCGTCGTCGGTCCCTAAATTCCGCGGTACTCGCCCTTGATCGTCGTCGTCCTCTGGGTGCCAGAGTACCGCCTGGTTAACCCCGGCTACTGACTGTGTTTCGCTAATAGCCGAACTTTCAAGTAAACTGGGGTCTTCCCGGTTGTTACCCTGTTCTATTTCTCCCTCCGTTAGGTCGTACGAGTCCGTTATCCTACCTTTTGTCGAGGCCTTTTCTCTGAACGAATAGATTAATCCCCTTAACTACTTCGATTTCTTCAAAAATCTCGAGGACTCACTTAAATTCTTTAATCTTCTCGAGAAATTTTAAAAATCCTCGTCCTTTTACTAAATTACCGAAAAACTTGAACAAGTCCCCCTAGTTCCGACAGTTACCGTTAAAAAAAAAATTCAAAAATGCTCCTAAAATCGGCGAAGCTACTGAGAAGTTAAATAATTTTTTTTTTCAATCCTGCAGATTAAAAAAAAATTAATTCCGAAGAATTATCGAAAAGTTCGGAAAATTCCTTTCAAATTCCGAAACATCACCGGAAAGTTCCGCGAGTTTCTTCAAGTTCCTAAAAAAAAAAAAACAGCTGAAAAATAGCGAAAATGCTCGTAAGTTTTTTAACCTAACACGGGATTTCAGAACTAATCACCAAAATATTTAATTTCCTTTTTAAATCGCATTTACTATCTGAGCCATTTTTCTTATTGCTCCAATTTTTGGGAATCTACCTCGATTCCTGGGATTTGTTCGGTCTCAGGGGTATCCTCTAGTGAAAAGGGCAACAAAAAAACATTTGTCTTCCGCGAAAATATTCAATACCTGATTAATTTGCCGGATGACTCATGTTGATGAAGCTTAGGGCATAGTACGGATTAATAATTTTTTTCTAAAAGTTCTTATTATAATTAACAGGACATTATTTCTTTCCTAGGAAGCAAGATTCATCAATTCCACTTCTCTCTCACTCCGCTGCTCCTGTCTGTCACCTAGTGACGGCCCTGTATGTTAGGCGCCATTTGCAAGCCAAATTTTCCGTGTGCAATACGTTTCAACACGTCCTGTCCAGGGGTGGCCTAGGCTGGAAACTTGCTTACTAAAATATGGCTACCACTTGCCTGCTCAGTTTTCATTTATTTATCAATTCCCGGAATCAACCGAGTTCATGGGCTACACTCTTTCAGCCCACAAACAACTCACGAAGCCCGTTTACTGTTATTCTCAGGCGCCAGACAGGGATAACCCTATCCGAGCCCCGTTGGATCCGGCTGGTCTGTACTGGCAGGTCGGCCAGCTCGTCCTACCCGTATGGGAGAGGGAGCGGAATCGTTGGAGTGAGAGAGAAATAGTAATTTTTTTAGACTAAGTCATATGCAACTCTTGAAATCACTAAATTAACAAATCAACTTTTATTTAATATTTCAGCACAAAGTTATAACTATCCTTACGTTAAATTTACACCTGGTTAAGCTGACTGGCACTAACGTGCGATCTCAAAAACCCTTATTTAAGATTTATCCCTTGAATACTCTAAGGTTCCCTTTGAACTCGATCATTTTCTATATTAAACAAGGTTAGATTCGCGAGGCAACTCTATGAGTGAACCTCAACGAAACCCACAGCGCTTCAACATTGCCACGCTAGGCACGACGCCGGTTGGTGTCCATTTCCGCGTGCCCACGCTCCAAGACTTTGAGAGACGCTCGCTTCAACTTTTCGATGCGTCGGGTCCCTACACAAATGTTCACTATACGCTCACACTAGAGACACAAGCACTACGCGTAGGCACCTGGTGCCAGAGCTGGAAACAATTTGACAGCGATGATAGAAAGCTCCACATACCTTTGAGCCATTCCGCAAGCTCCTGCTTTCCGTTCTGGTCCATTGCCTCT
>JAABKJ010008002.1:0-11556 GCA_011634705.1 Andricus grossulariae | reverse complement strand
GTTCTCTCCTTTCAATGGCTATCAAACACAAAATAAATGACTCAGCTTGCTCAAAATTTAACAGTAGTCTATTCATAAATGTCGTTAACGGGATCAGTGGTGCATTTAAAGTTACTGCGAAAAAAAAAAATTCAAAAAGTCACTGACTTATCAAACAGCCCTCGCAATAAATCGCGGGTTCTGCGACACGAAATCGGTAGGATGTGACTGCTCTGGTTTGGGGAAACATCACATTTTTGCGGCAAACGTTTTACGGTATTGTTCCCTGTGTAGCCCCTCCCCCCAAATGCAAAGTACTTGGTAGTTAATTTGTGGGATCAAAAATAATTTCTTTTTGCCGAAAATTAATCTATTTTGTTGTAAATTCTTCTATTTTGGTCAGAAAGTTCGCTCTTTCGGATTAAAAATCGTCCTTTAATTTTAAAATTATCTACTATTAAATCGTGGGTTCAGAAATAATCTCTTTTGATTGAAAATTAATCTATTTTTTTTTAAATTCTATTATTTTGGTGAGAAAGTTCGGTCTTTTGAACTAAAAATTTGTCTTCTAATTTGAAAATTATCTACTATTAAATATTGGGTTCAGAAATAATCTCGTTTGGTTAAAAATTCAACAATTTTGTTGAACGTTCTCCTACTTTGGTCAGTAAGTTTGATCTTTTGAATTAAAAATTCGTGTTTTAATTTTGAAATTATCTCCTATTAAATTTTGGGTTCATAATTAATCTATTTTGAATAAAAGTTCAATTACTTTGTTAAGAATTTCTTCTATTTTGGTCAGAAAGTACGTTCTTTTGGATGAAAAATTCATCTTTTAACTTGAAAATTATTTACTGTTAAATCGTGGGTTCAGCGACACGAAATCCGGAGGATGTGACTACTCTGGTTTGACGAAACATCAAATTTTTTCGGCAAGGCTTTTCGGTATTGTTTTCTGTACAGCCCCTCCCCCCAAACGCAAAGTATTGTGTCAAGCGGACCAAAAAATACCATTCCTATGTATTTTTCGCAGCGTTTGGAATTAATCTCTTTTGATTAAAAATTCAAATATTTTGTTGCACATTCTTCTGTTTCGATCAGAAAGTAGAATCTTTTAAATTAAAAATTCGTCTATAAATTTGAAAATTACCTACTATTAAATTTTGGGTTCAGAATTAATCTCTTTTGATTAAAAATTCCACTACATTGTTGACCATTCTTCTAATTTGTTCGGAAAGTTCGATCTTTTGAATTAAAAATTCATCTTTTTATTTGAAAACTATATACTAATAAATTTTGAGAACAGAATTATCTCTTTTGGTTAAAAATTTAACTATTTTGTTGAACATTCTTATATATTGGTCAGAAATTTCGAGCTTTTGAATTATAAATTCGTCTTTTAATTAGAAAATTAGGTACTATTAAATTTTGGGTTCAGAATTAATCCCTTTTTGTTGAAAATTCAACAATTTTGTTGAACAGTCTTCTATTTTGTTCCGAAAAATCCATCTTTTGAATTGAAAATTCGAGTTTTAATTTGAAAGTTATCTACTATTAAATTTTGGGTTCGGAAATAATCTCTTTTGGTTGAAAAGTAATCTATTTTGCTAAAAATTATTCTGTTTTGGTCAGAAAGTTTCATCTTTTGAATTGAAAATTCGAGTTTTCATTTAAAAATTATCTACTATCAAATCGTGGGTTCATAAATAATCTCTTTTGCTTGCAGAGAGATGGCGGTTTGTGACTTTAAATTATTTAAAAATTCGCGTATTTGATCATTTTTTGGAAATATTGGATGCACACCTTAAACAAAAAAAAATTATTCAGAAATCATTAAAAAATCATCAGAAAATGCCGGTACTTCTACTGTTAAATGTTGGGTTCAGAAATAATCTCTTTTGGTTGAAAATTAATCTATTTTTTTGAGCATTCTTCTATTTTGGTCAGAAAGTTCGATCTTTTAAATTAAAATTTCGTCTTTTAATTTGAAAATTATCTACTCTTAAATTTTGGGTTCAGAATTAATCTCTTTTGATTGAAAATTTAACTACTTTATTGAACATTCTTCTATTTTTGTCAGAAAACTCATTCTTTTGAATTAAAAATTCGGGTTTTAATTTAAAAGTTATCTGCTATTGAATGTTGGGTTCAGAAATAATCTATTTTGGTTGAAAATGAATCTATTTTGTTGAGCATTGTTCTATTTTGGTCAGAAAGTTCGATCTTTTGAATTAAAATTTCGCCTTTTAATTAGAAAATTATCTACTCTTAAATTTTGGGTTCAGAATTAATCTCTTCTGGTTAAAATTCAACTATTTTCTTGATCATTCATCTAATTTGGTCGGAATGTTCAATCTTTTGAATGAAAAATTCGTGTTTTATTTCATAATTATCTTCTAATAATTTTTTTTTCAGAATTAATCTCTTTTGATTGAAAATACAACTATTTTGTTGAACAATCTTCTATTTTGTTGAAAAAGTACGATCTATTGAATTAAAAATTCTTCTTTTAATTTGAAAATTGACTACTATTAAATATTGGGTTCAGAAATAATCACTTTTTTTTAATTCAAATATTTTGTTGTAAATTCTTCTATTTTGGTCAGAAGAAATGTACAAGGAAAGATAAAATCGGAAACACCAAATATCTCATTTTCAATAAACAATTACGTATTCAAGCGTGTAAAAAAAGTTACATTTATATTCTCCGTCCAAAATATATACTTCTCTTTGGGGTTATGCCTCCTACACGTCTTAAGAAAATAAGAAATATACGCAGCCGGATGCAAAGCTGCTGTATAACAGTCGACAGACCGTACCAACTGCTGTGTAACCAATCAGAGCAATCTACCGGATATCAACCTAGCGCTCGACACGGACATCTATACACAGCCAAATCTAAAACAAACCTCAAACAGAAAGTAAACACGAAAAAAAAAACGGAACAGAAAAAATAAACAGACGTCAAGTAAAGAGGAAGAACTTTTATGGGGAAGAGAGATTGAAGGGAAATTTTTCTCATTCATCTTCTTCAGCGAATTAAATACACCACAGTCCCGCTTTACCCGTTCCCGATAGATCAGACAAGGTAGTGCAAGGGGGCGGAGCACCTCCGCAACAACGCCGGGGTGTATGAAAAAAGCAGCTCAAGAATATCAACACAGTCGCTCTAGATTAATCCTAACAAATTGACAATAATGGGTTTATGAGAAAAAGATTGATTATTTATCCGTGATGTGCCAAATGATCTCGTACCATCTCTATTGACACTTTCAACCTGTTTTCATACAGGAGCTCATCTGAACGAGATTAAAGAACATTGTACATAAATAGCTCACAAAATCAACCATCAATACACTTGATTGGGAAAATCATAGAATCTTAGGAATTAGTAAAATTCCCAGCATAGATCTATGAATTTTCCCAACTCAAGGAATAAAGGTGGCTAAAAAGTAGAGCAATTTTCTCTCAAAATTAGTAGGGCGCTCATTGAAAGGCCCAAAAGAAAATTAAATTAAATTTGAAGGTTAGGTAAACAAGACAAAACTCTGCATGGCAAATATGGCACTAAAGTTCAGGGAAAACCTACCTCTGTGAGGAAGCAAATTTATTTGATACTTATGAGGAAGCAAAATGCTCATAAAATGAGCACAAGTAAATACACCCATAGTGAATACGTCTATAGTACTTCGCAACCGTATTTGTAACTATTACAAGCTCACAATCTAAGAGGACTAATGAACTCTTGGACAAGGAAGGAAGGCAGATTAATGTCGTAGAAGGGATGTATACTGTACACAGCCGATTGAGAAAAAACTTGACCATAATGAGGATTGGAGGCAACCCTCGTTGTCGAATGTGTGATTTTCGTGAGGAGACAGCTCATCACATACTTTGTTAATGTGATGCACTGGCGTGCCTCAGAAATAAATACATGGGCAATTATTCTCTCGAACCAGAAGACTTTCATGACATCTGCAAATCAGTGTATGCTTTTATGGCAAACACTGACCTTATGGGAGATTGTTAAATTCTAGGGTATAGTAAACCGATCATTTACAGAATTGTGAATTTATACTTTCACATAGTTTTATATTACGGTCTTATAACCGTTATTTTTCGATTGAGCATGTCGAAACCTATGTGTTGCATTAGATATTTCTAACACAATATTCAATCTTTTTATTATACTCCAATATAATTTTGGAGGTAGAGATTTGTCGCAACATAGACGTACTCCTTTTTTTTTAATAAAACATTTCAACACATAACAAGTTGAAAAAGGAATACCATTAATCTTATTATTTTAAAAAGCAGTACGTCAATTTTACCTTGAGGAATTTATGCTCACCTTTATGTAGTCCGATAGTAACCATCGATAAATAGCTTTCGTAGCATGGGTCATAAAGCACCGACCCTTGAAGCTTGTTTTTTGCAAAAACCAAGGTAAAGCACCACAGTGATCTAGATGAAAATGAGAGATTAGCAATAAATCTATCTCATCCGCTTCAACCAGGTCCACAAACGGTAGAGCGTCCATGCCCGTTAGTCCCGGGTGAATTCCGCAATCTAGCATTATCTTTTTGCCTTTAAAATCCAATACAATACAAGACCTACCGACCTCTTGGCCGGCACCCAGAGGACGAATTGACATCAAATCACTCTCCTCTGCAGGAACATGAATATCGACTTTCCGTTTCAATGACATTTTTATTAACTGTGATCCACTCAACTTCTGTCAGGCCGAATAAAACTAAATTCTTTTCTTCACACAAAACATCCGCATAAATGTTACATGTCCACACGACCGTGGTTTGCACGTGCAGCACGTTGTGTTCTGATGTGTTCTGCGGCATGATTGGACATGATCTAAGAACACATGCCATGGTCAGTCATCAGGTCATCAGCGCAGTGATGGTAATAGACCGCGACTTTTTCAACTGCGCAAGCGTTGCGTTGGACGGAGAAAGCCACGTTATTGGCCGTAATACGCGCGCTTATTTTAAATGCTTCAAATTTATTTTTATTTCCAAGTCGAGAAATTATAATAATTTATGTTAATATAGTTCATATATGTTACTGCAATAACTATCAGATCCATTATAATACAGTATTTTATTATAATTACTATGGAAAATGTAATGTACTTAATATCCGATTAAAATATCAAAGTTGGTCTGAAAATACTAAATGAAATTTTTTAAATTTGTAAAAAATCTTATTTTGACTAACGGTGTGTATAATTTGTATTAAAATTTAAGCTAAAAAGTTTTTTTTCAAATTTTTATTATAATTTTTTTTCGAGGTTGTCTCCTCTAGATTCGTGATTTTCTGCGATAACAGGGCACCTCTTGTAGGATATATCACGGTCTTAGTTGATTAGAAGCTATTAGTTCCGCTATAATCAACTCTGGGTCAACTAGTGTCAAAAATATTTTTTTTTAATGAGACCCTTACCCAAAAAAAAATCAAAAAAAATCTAGAAGTCAAATAATATAAAAGATAAAGAATAAAATCTAATTTTTTATCTAAAGTAAAAAATAAAAAATATATTAACAGGATATATATTTTTGACCTAAAAACTGCATAAAATGTATGTATATACTATTAATATGGACGGAAAAATTTGTACTTTTGTTTTGAAATTAAATTTTGGAAATAATTAATATTGCGCGTATAATTTAAACAATTACGTATTTAGATTTTCTCTTTGGCACCATAATTTCCAGACGAGATAGTAAGTCTTGATTACCAAAGTTGCACGAATCTCTCCATGCATCATCACACTATGTGTGGATGAACTTTCAAGCTTTCTAACAGACAAATAATAAGTCCATGAGAGGTTGAATCGAAATCCTTCGGCTAGTCAACCCAGGCGATCGTCAGGGCGCGCTGGTGGGCTACTGCGTCTTTGCAGACGCACATGTCAATTAGCAGGTTCTCTCGGCAGCCTGCCACACCTTTTTGCAAGCCACGTTGTTCGTAAATTTTGTCCCAGGGTCGTGCCGAGTATTTTTACAATTCTGTTACAATTTTCATATTTAAAACACACCGTAAAACGTATAATCTTAAGATTTTATGTACCTTATAGAATGTCCATTGTTTAAAGCAACAAATTTATACGGGTCAACTACCTAAGCATCTTATCAATAAATAATAATGATAAAAATGTCAAGATTACAACATTTTCCCCTCTTCAACTCAATTAAAATATCAACCAAAATGTTGACAACAAAATTTCTTATCCTAATTGAGAAGTGAATTTCAAACGTTTCGTCTGAAAAAATGACTTAAATGAAGAAACTGTGACACCCATCAACTAAATTCAAATATCGAAATGTTAAAAATTTGAAAAAAATCCCTCTTCCAATCAGGAAAAAAACTAAACAAAAAATTTCCTTGCTTCCAGTTGATCAAAAACGTTAAAAATGAAAAGTTTTCCCAATCCGATTCAGAAAAAGGTTTAGACCAAAAAAAGATTCCCTTTAATCATCACAAAAATGTTGAAAATAAATAATGTGCCCCGCTTCCGTTAATTACAATATTTACTTATTGAATGAAATCTAAAGAAGTTGAAAAGGTTTTTCTAGTAAAGCTTGAAACAAATATAGTCTTAAGAGTCAACAAATATAAGTCTTTGAAGCGCCTGATATAGTTGAAAAATAATGCCTCATTCATTAAAATGGTTCTAGATTTAATTTTTCCTCATTAAAAGTTTGCAAAATTTATAAATTGAAATTTTTATTACCTGAAGAGACATTTTGAACGAGGAAAAGGCAAAAAATTTACTTTTTGTTTATAGGTCGCCCTAAAATATTTATATTTATCGAGAATTTTGACTGCTAAAGAGAAACATCTCGCGCCGTGGCGTGTGAATAAGAAATAAATGATTTTTTTTTTTAACAAAATTATGTTGCAAACAATTAGTAACTTCGAATTCTTAACTGTGAAATGCATTTTTTAATTTCCTTTTAATATTTATTATTAGGTAATAAAAATAACATTTGAAAGTTTTCGACATATTTTTCTAGTGATGTATGTTACTATTCACGTGACTGTCGCATCATTTAGTAGAAAAAGTAATTATTCCCGTGGTGACGTAACTCATTTTCTTTGTTGCGGTACGATTTCTTTAAAAACAACAAATATTTTTTTACAAAGTACAGTTTGTCTTACTCTTTAATGCTAATTGAAAGATATTCATGTTGTTTAGGCCCATGAAAAAAATTATTTAACAAATTAATGAACAAAAAAATAACTTTGTTCATCATAAACCCACCCACCGAAATTTCATGGAATTGTTTTCAAGTCTACATGACTCTAACAACATTTTTCCTCTTTTTGAAACTTACCAGATATTTTCAGGAAGTTGTCGACAACATTCGTAAATGGTTTAACAAAATGACTTATGAAATACAAATATCTCACAAGGACAAGCGCGAGGTATATGTAATTCACAAGATAAGGAATGTAGCATGCATTACACAATGCTACAAAGCGCCAGAATAATCATTAGTTACACTGTTAACCAAATTCTTCATCAAAACAGTAATCAGCTTTCCTGCAGTTAGATAAAATGAGGATCCTTTCCACTCTGGTCCTAAAATTGGCGGTTATCATTAATTATATTGGTAAATATAATAATAAATCTATATTTTTACACAAGATCCGTGAAAATACTTTAAAAACCCTGAAATCATTTGAAATCTTTGAATTCTTTCGAAAACCCTTTATATTTTTAAAGCCTTTTGAAATCTTATGAAATCTCTTAAGACAGTATAAAATCACTTTAAACACTGAAATATTTGAAATTCCGCGAAATCCTTTAAAAATGCTTGTAATTCGTTAAAATGTATTCAAATCCCTGTAAATATTTGAAATTCGGTAAAATTTTTTGAAAGCCTATGAAATCTATTGAAGGTTTGTGATTTCTTTTGCGTGAATAGAAAGGTCACAGGCTATCGAATTGGCACAACGCCAGTTGTGAACGCACTTTTTCCCTCACAAATCACCAGTGGAGCATTTACAGAAACCGAATGTCGGTTAAAACAGTTAAAAATATTATGATTATTAAATTTAATTTTAAAAATTGTCATTTTTGGAATTTTCTAATTATTTAAAAGGGAAGGAAAATATAGAATTGCTTGAAAAATCGAAAGTTATAAAAATATATAAAATAATGAACATATTGTGCAGATTATACACTATTTAAAAAAATTGGGATTCAAGAAATTAAGGTGGGAGAAACGTAGTACTGGAAAGGGGTGAGATGTGGGAGTAATGTCCTGATTTTACGATCAAGCCGCACCGAGTCACTGTATTATGAAATACCTCAAATCGATGCAGAACCTTTTGAAATCCTATTAAAATCTTATGAAATTTTTGGAAATTTCTTGTAATCAATGTATACTAAAAACTTCAACATCATTGCAATTTTGTAATCTGATGAAAAATATTAGAAGAAGATTCTACCAAATAAAAAGTTATCTATCAGTAAACTCAATCATTGTGAAATAAAAGTTTGACAAGCAATTCTGAAAGAAATTTAAAATTTTGAAATTGTTTAACTCAACAAATTACTGAAACATTGAGAATGTATTTAAAAATGTGTGTGGTGGTAGGGTCACATGGCAGAAGTGCAACTTTAAGTGCGTTTGGCCACATATGAAGTACACTAATGCATTGAGGACGCGCATGAGTGCAAAGGAGAAGGAAGTGAGTGCGGATACTAGTGAACCCTTTGCACTCTGTATATTGCGATAAAAGAAAGAGAGAGAGAGAGAACTAGTACATACTTGCATAGTGGTCAGCCCAAGATTTCCCTGGCTCTGTCCATCCTATAGGTATAACCCAGGACGGATTTCGTCTGATGGCAACCCTGGCTTTATTCCCAGAATTCCAAGTGTCTTGTTCGGATCCAGATTTCAATGGCCATGCCGACACAGCAAGATGCTATTCCCAGTACCGGTTCCGGTCCTATGTATTCACTTGCTGCGCCGCATTCTGTCAACTGGTCCGCCTTTTCGTTGGCGTTGATCCCAGTGTGACCAGGGACCCACATAAGAGCCACACTGTTCCTTTCTGCAAGTTGGTTAAATGCCTTTTTGCATTCCCAAACCAGTTCGGATGTTAGTCTGGTTTCCCTATTCTACTTAGTGTGGCTTGGCTATCCGAACAGATCTTAATCTGTCTGCCAGCAGCGTTTTATTCTATTAGTGATTCAGCACAGCGAAGGATGGTCAGGACCTCTGCCTGAAAGACAGTAGCATGTCGCCCAAGTGGGATCCTTAACCCCTCCCTCTCAAGCTGCCATATATTTCTGTTCCTGACCCTCCCTCATCCCTGGAGCCATCAGTGTACAAAATTTCCCCTTGGAGAAGCGGGTTACCATTTGCTTTCTACACATCCCTGATTGAAATGCAGACGCGGAACGCTTTGGCAAAGTTAGAAGTTTCGTTATTTTATCTTGCTCCATCTGTAGAATCGGCAGTTTGCTGATGTCACTCGGGTACCTCGTGTGCCTAGTCCCCCGAATCCATCTACTTGCACTTGCCAGGTGGCCTATCGCGTGTGCCGCTTAGCAGTTATCGCAACATGTAGAGGTTCCTCACAGAGTATGAATCCTATCGCCGCTGTGGGCGTAGTCCTCATTGCTCCAGTAAAACCCCGAAATGCTAGCCTTTGTAACCTTTGCAGCCTGTCCTGAATTGTTTCAAGTACCACCCGCAGCCACCAGAACATGGCTGCATGTATGAGCCTTCGTTTTAGGACAACTGAGTAGAGCCATGCAAGCGTTTTAGGCCCTAGACTCCACGTCAACACAAATGCTCTCCTGCACATCTAAAAATTCATGACAAACTTCCTGCATTGGGTACCAAGTGCTCAGCCCAGTTCAACTTGCTATCTAGTATTACTTCCAGATATTTAACTGAATCTAAAAACGTCAGCTTCCCACCACAGAATGAATGAAGGTCAACTTTCGACACTTTATAATTTCTCATGAAAATTAGCAGGTTGGTTTTTCCGGATGTACCGATAACCCTCAGCTATCGCACCAGAGCTCTACGATGCGCAGCGCTGACCTCGTAAGACCCATCAATGTTTCCAGATGAGCCCCCTTGACTAGGAATACAAAGTCATCCGCATAGCCCTGGGTATAATACCCCTCTTTATTTAGCCTCCGAAGGAGGCCGTCTACTACAATACACCACAGGAGGGGTGACAGGAAGTGACAAATCAAATGAATGCTTATGCGTAATATGAAGAATCATACGAAAATTGAGAATCGCAGTGAATGTTCAGAGACTATATCAAATCCTTGATCGATATGAAAACAAATTGGATAATCAGAAAAGATTCGATTATCGGAGGAAAATAACACTACCCGCGACCAGTTCTCTCAACGGAATAATAAGGCGGAGAATGAAGTGAACGTCTTTAGCAAAAAACTTGTAATGAAAAAACAAATGAATGCTCACATGTTTTACAGGGTACAAGTACCCTCTGTTATGCCTGGGATACTGCAACATATACTCCGAGATTTTCAACTTTTTACAGTACGTTCTACCCATCCGATTGATATGAAATTTGGAGATGTTTTGAAACAGGTTTAAATATTACTTATAGAAAAAATATGTCGGTGTGCCTCAAATACAACCCATAAAAAAATTCCATAAAAATTTAAGATTTTTTTGCAGCACTTCCGGTCAACGTAATAAATTTATAATTTTTCTCTAACATTGTCCCATCGAGTTCCATAACATTTGTTTTCCTCATCAACATCGGTTTAGCCATTCTCGAGAAATTTATTTTTATTAATTTCCCATATAAACCCCATAACTGCCATAAAAATTGTCTCTAATTATAATCTTTGGGAAAATTTTATCTTGTATCAATATCAACTTATGGTGTAAATCCCAATCAGATACAAGCGGGGGCATGCTTACCCTACTACGCCCTTTTCGATTTCTATAGTATTTGGCGGATCTTTACGTTTTGGCACTCACATACCCTAAAAATTATAGTATTTTGTTGGTGTTCATCTGTCTGTGTGCTTGCATGCGTGGTTACTTGAATGCCGTAGCTACTATAACCTTTGACAGATTTGTCCAATAAAGGCAGCCTAGACACACTTCTCTTAGGGTGCTAAGCTCACAAAATGCCCAAGTGTCAAATTGAGCAAGAAAATCGCTTTAAAACGTTGTACAATGGGCAATGTTTTCATTTGTTATATAACATAGTTGTCAAATGTTTGGAACATCTTGATACCCTGAGTTTTCGTCTGATAGGAAGGTTAAGTTCGTTAACCTGATGATATTTCCGACCAACATTAAAAAATTGAGAGCATTTTCAAAATTATGCAACTTTTTTTCAAGAGATCCGTATGTTTTAATTGCGATTTTTTGCAGATTTCCACAAGATTCACAAATTATGTTAATAGCGTTTTTCCATTAGAAAGAAATTTAAAAAGTTCTCGATAACTAATAATCCGGTAGAGAACTCAGTGTCTCCAGAACGTGGGATTTTTCGGCCCCCACCACTTTCCCATCTGGGAGAATACATGCAAGCGTAGCGTCG
>JAABKJ010008001.1:0-11557 GCA_011634705.1 Andricus grossulariae | reverse complement strand
AAATTTAATTTACTTGATTAATCTACTTTATTAAAAATTCATTATTTATTTAAAAAATACTTTTTAAGTTGAAAAATTTACCTCCGTGGTTGTAAATTAAACTCTTTTGCTGAAAAATGTTTTTTCTTTTTTTCTGGGAGGGGGAGGGGAGTATTTAATTTTTTAACTACAACTATAAGTCTCGCAGTTAAAGATTCATCATTTTAGTTGAAAATTCACCTCTTTGGTTGAAAATGTAACTAGTTTGTTGAAAGTTTGTCTCTCGTCGGGCGAAAATTAGATTTTTAACTGAAAAATGAACTATTCCATTTTTGGTTTCATTTCCTTTTAATTTAAAATTCAACGATTTGATTGAAAATTTATCTGTTTTAGTTGAAAATTCTATATCTTTGTTAAAAAACTGATTATTTTGTTAGAAAGTAATTTTTTAGTTTAAAAATTCACGTAGGTCTTATTTAGGCGGAGTACACCACCACGTTTTTAGTCGTTATTTCCCCCTCTCTTGAACAAGAAATTCTTTTCCCCTCATCGATTTTATTTTTCATTAAAAATAACCGTATTTGTTCGTCGAAGTAACGCGCCGAAGGAAGACAATCCGTTTAAAAAACTAATAAATTATAGAATGTAAAGGAAATTTATACAGTCGTAAAGTGAAACAGGTTTGAGGACCAGTCCTACACATTGTGTGTTGAATAAGGTTTTAAAAAGAGCTCCTCGGTTAGCCTCGTAAATTCAGTTTGACTTTACGCAGGCGCGTGCGCGTGCGCAGAAAGGAGGGGGTTAATGGATGCCCATTAGTTCTGGATAACTGGGTTAATTGCAAGCGAGGTTCGAGGTATCAGGTATGGTGGCATTAACGCTGTCGGCGATGCGTAAAAATTGTTTTACGCTTCTTGACTACCGAAAGGGAAAGGTGTCGTACTGACAGGCATGCACGACGCGCATTAGGCTCTCTTCCGTCACTCTCTTCTCCATCACTCTCGCTTATCACATCAGCTCATTCATCAATGCTTTCACGCCTGCTTGACACTCCGATTTGACGATCCTAAAAGCCGTCCATTAATTGCGTTACCAATTTAACGCTATTTTAACCCTCCCCCTCCTAAAATCAGTTTAAATACAAAATTACATTCAACTTTTTTTTTTGACGCTCTTGATTATTAAAAGAGAAAGATGTACTGAGAGGTATGCACGACGCGCTTTCCTCCTTCACTCTCTTCTTCGTCACTCTCACTTATCACATCATCTTCTTCATTAATGCTTTCACGCCTGCTTGACACTCAGGTTTGACGATCCGAAAAGCCGTCCATAAACTACGTTTCCAATTCAAGGTTATTTTTCCACCACTCCTATCCCCACCTAAAATCAATTTTAATAAATGATTATATTTCATTGACATTTTTTCTAAAATTCATCACAAGCGCTGTCGATGCTGTGCGAAAATTGTTTGACGCTCTTGATTGTCAAAATAGAAAGATGTAGGCTCTCCTCCGTCACTCTCTTCTGCTATACTCTCGCTTATCACATCAGCTCATTTATTATTGCTTTCACGCCTGCTTGACACTCAGATTTGACGATCCTGAAAGCCGTCCATAAACTACGTTACCAATTAAAAGCAATTTTTACACCCTTCCCACCCCAAACAAAAATCAATTTGAATGAAAAATTACATTGAATTGATTTTTTTTTAATACATCATAAGCGCTGTTGGTCCGGCGAAAAAATTGTTTGACGCTCTTGATTATTAAAAGAGAAAGATGTAGGCTCTCCTCCATCACTCCCTCTTTCATCACTCTCACTTATCACATCAGGTCACTCATTATTGCTTTCACGCATGTTTGAAAGTCAGATTTGACAATCCTGAGAGCTGTCCATAAACTACGTTACCAGTTTAAGGCTATCCCCCCTCCAATTAACTAAGCCCAAAATTCTCTCAAAGAAGTGGCATGAGGGCGTTTTTTTACCAGAAAATGTTAATAAATTAAAATATAACATAAAATTAATAATTCACGCTCTTCGCGCTGCGTAAAAATTGTTTGACGCTCTTGATTATCAAAAGAGACATCTGGCAGGCATAAAAGACGAGCATTAGGCTCTCTTACATCACTCTCTCTTTCATCACTCTCGCTCATCACATCAGGTCATTCATTAATGATTTTACGCCTGCTTGACACTTATATTTGACAATCCTAAAAGCCGTCCATAAACTAATTACCAATTTACGGCTATTATTACACTCCTTTCATCCCCACCTAAAATAAATTTGAATTAAAAATTACATTTGATCAAAATTTTCTTGAAAATTCATCATAAGCGCTGTCGGTGCTGCATAAAAAATGTTTGACGCTCTTGATTATCAAAAGAGAAAGATGTACTGACAGGCATACACGACGAGTATTAGGCCCTCTTGCATCACTCTCTCTTCCAGCACTCTTGCTTATCACATCAGGTCATTCATTATTGCTTTCACGCACGTTTGACACTCAGATTTGACGATCTTAATAGCCGATCAGGAAGTACGTTACTAATTTAAGGCTATTTACCTCCCCCCTCCCCTAAAATCAATTTGAATACAGGATTGCAATTTATTAAATTTTAATTAAAAATTAATAATTAATTCTGTCCACACTGATGAAAAATTGTTTGACGCTCTTTTTTATCTAAAAAAAAAAGATATACTGATAGACATGCATGACGCTCATTAGGCCCTCTTGCATCACTCTCTCTTCCATCACTCTTGCCTATCACATCAGGTCATTCATGATTGCTTTCACGCATGTTTGACACTCAGATTTGACGATCTTAATAGCCGATCATGAAGTACGTTACTAATTTAAGGCTATTTACCTCCCCTACTCGCCTAAAATCAATTTCAATACAGAATTGCAATTTATTGAATTTTAATTGAAAATTAATTAATAATTCTGCCCGCGCTGATAAAAAATTGTCTGGCGCTCTTGTTTATCAAAAAAAAAAAGATGTACTGATAGATATGCACGACGCTCATTAGGCTCTCCTGCATCACTCTCGCTTATCACATCAGGTCGTTAATTAATGCTTTCACACATGGTTGACACTTAGATTGGACGATCCTAAAATCCGTCCATAAAATACTTTACCAATTTAAAGCTGTGTTACAGCCCCCGAACAACAATTAATTCGAATTAAAAAATGACAATGTATTAAAATTTAATTTAAAATTCGTTATTATCGCAGTCAGCGCGGCGTAAACATTGTTTGGCGCTCTTTATTATCGAGAGAGAAAGATATACTGACAGGCATGCACGACGAACATTAGGCTCACCTACATCACTCTCTCACTCTTTCTCTCTTACATCACTCTCTCTTACATCACTCTCTCTTACATCACTCTGTCTTACATCACTCTGGCTTATCACATCAGTCATTCGTTATTGCTTTCACGCATGCTTGAAACTTAGATTGGGCGATCTTAAAAGCTGTCCATAAAATATGTCACCAATTGAAGGCCTTTTGTGCCCCCCCCCCGCATTAAAAATTGACGTCCCCCAGAATTCTCTGAAAATGAGAGAAATAGATAGGGCGATTTTAAGAGCCGTCTATAAACTACGTTACCAAATTACGCCCATTGTTGCCCCCCCCCACCCGCCTCAATAATGTCGACCAAATTTTGGGCAAATTTTTTGTTAAAAATTTGTGTTTTCGTGTTAAACATCCAACTATTTTCATGAAAAAAATTTCTATGGTTGAATATTTTAACTGTATTGTTGAAAAAATTTTTTTTTTGGTTGACGAATAATTTTTTGAACTGAAAATCAAGGTTTTTAATTGGAAATCAAACTATTTGGTCAAAAAAATAATCTATCTTGTTCCAAAAAAAATCATTTTTTGTTGAAAATTCGTGTGTAGCTAGTTAGGCGGAGTACTCCACCATAATTGTATGTAATCTAGACTAATCCTATTAAATCTGGAGTAATCTTAAGTAATCCAGAGTAGTCTGATAAAATCCAGAGTATTTATTAAACTATAAAATTGACTGTTTTAGATTAAAATTTATAATTTTGTTTCATATCGTGGAAAATTTATTTTTTTCGATAGAAAATTAATCTTCTTTGATGAAAATGTAACTATTCTTTTGTTTAAAATTTATCTTTCTTGTTTCAATACTCAACTATTTTTTTTAGAAAATTAATTTCTTCAGTTGAAAATTGAACTATCTTTTTAAACATTTGCCTTTTCGGGCAAAAATTTATTTTTTAACTCAAAATTTCACTATTACATTTTTAGTTGAAAGTTTAACTGCTTGGTTAAATAATTTTTGTTAAAAATGCATTTTTTTTGTGAATGTGTAATTTTAGTTAAAAAGTTATCTCTTTGATTGACAGTGTAACTATTTTTTCTTTTTTGTAAATTAATTTTTGAATTAAAAACTTAACTATTCCATTTTTAGTTCAAATTTTTTTCTTAAAATTTTAAATTCAATAGTTTGGTAGAAAATTAATTTTTGTGGTTGAAAATTCACTTATTTAGTTAAAA
Source organism: Andricus grossulariae (assembly GCA_011634705.1). Lineage (NCBI taxonomy): Eukaryota > Metazoa > Arthropoda > Insecta > Hymenoptera > Cynipidae > Andricus > Andricus grossulariae. The sequence continues at coordinate 7,042 of JAABKJ010008001.1, read as the reverse complement.
TTTAGTCTATTTTCTTAAAAATTCAACAAATTTGACGAAAAGTCATTGTTTTTGGTTGAAAATTCGCTTAACTCTCATTTAGGCGGAGTACTCTACCATGAATGTATGTAATCCGGAGTATATAAAACAGAGGTAATCCAGCGTAATCTGATATAATTCACAGTGAATCATCTCCGCTGAACCGCATTCTTAGGCGGAGTACTTTACCATCATTTTTTGTAATCCAGAGTAACCCTATTCAGTCCGGAGTAAACTTAGGTAGTCTAGCTCAATTATTTATATAGAGGTGATCCAGTGTAACCAGATGTACTCCACAGTAATTCGCTTCCGCTGAACCGCATTTTTAGGCAGTGTACTTCATCCTAATTTAATATAATCGAGAGAACTTCTTTTCAACCAGGAGTGATCTTAGATAGTTTAGCTTAATTATGTATATAGAGGTAATCCAGGGCAATCTGATATTATCCACAGTAATCAACCTCTGCTGGACTTCATTTTTAGGCGGAGTACTTTACCATAATTTAATCTAATCGAGAGTAATCCTTTTCAATCCGGAGTAATTTTAGGTATTCCAGATAAATAATGCAGATAGAAGTGATCCAAATTGATCGGATATAATCCACAGTAATCCACCTTTACTGGACGGTATTTTTAGGCGGAGTACTTTACTATAATTTAATCCAATCAAGAGTACTCCCATTCAATCTGGAGTGATTGGAAGAAGTCCAGAGTAATTACGTATATGGAGGTAATCTGATATAATTCCAATTGAGCCGCATCCGCTGGACCGCATGTTTAGGCGGAGTACTCTACTATGATTCCATGTAATCTAGAGTAATCCTATTCAATCCAGAGTAATTTCAGGTAATCCAGAGTGATTGTGTATGAGGTGATCCAGGATGAACGGACATAATTTACAGTAATCAACCTCCGCTGAACAGAATCTTTAGGCGGAGTACTCCACCATAATTTAATCTGATCCAGAGTATTCCCATTCAACCCGTAGTGATCTTAGGTAGTCCAAAATGATTCTGTTTATAGATGTAATCAAGGGTAATCGCATATACTTCACAGTAATCCATCTCCGCTGGACCGAATTTAGGGTGGAATACTCCACCACAATTTTATGTAATCCAGTGTAATCTTATCCAATTCTGAGTGAACTCACCTAGTCTAGAGTAATGATCTATTTAGAGGTAATCCAGGGTAATCTGATATAATCCACAGTGATTCGCCCCCACTGCGCTGGTCCGCATTTTTAGGCGGAGTACTCTACCATGATTTTATTCAATCCAGAGTAATCCATTTCAATCCGGAGAAATCTTAAGTAGTCCAGCTTAATTATGTATATAGATGTAATCCAGGGTAACCGTATATACTTCACAGTAATCATCCTCCACTGAATCGCATGTTTGGGCGGAGTACTTTACCATAACTTAATCTAATCCTTGAGGACTTCCGCATGTGATAAAATTATCACAAGGTGTGTATGACAGAAGAATTAGTTTCTGAACAATGGTTGGTGCGAATAATAGTCTTCATTTGATGAACAAGAGGAGATTAGCATGAACGGTTATTCCTTTCAGTCCCTTCCCTAAATATATTTGTCCGATGATCGATTAATCCTGATAGAGTGGTACGAATTGGGTATGCAGGGCGTGATTACAGATTAGCATCTTGTAATAAGAATTATCAATGCGGCTCTTGTGTGTGCCCCAGGAAGAATAGCGGTGCGCATTTTGCGCGGGGAGTGGTAATCTTCAGTTTTTTTTTATCCGGTTGCTAGTTGGTAGTATCCGTTGGGCTTATCACATTTTTTTAACACTTTTCTATTCTTCCCTAAGGGGTCGTCCATAAATTAGATTACCGAAGAGCTTTTTTCCCCCCCCCCCCCCACCCACCTTACCAACGTGAGAAAATGAGCTGATATTTCACGAAAATAGGAAAATTAATTCTTTTTAATTAAATTAATGTTGATACTTGATTGTATTAATAAATTGCATTTTTAACAGCAACAAAATTAATTGTTGACCAAACAGTTGCATTAATAAACAAATAGGTCAACTTGCAGGCAAAAGAGATGAATTTTCAACAAAAATTTTATAATTTAGTCCAAAAAAATTGATATTAACAAAATAGTTTCATTTTCAACAAATTAATTAAATTTTTAAAAACTGATTAAATTTTTAACCCCAAATAGATGCATTTTTGACTAACTGATATGGATTTTTAACTGAGAAGATTATTTTTTTACCAAAAGTTGAATTTTCAACAAAATATATGAATATTCAATCAAATCGTTAAATTTTCAAATAAAAAAGATAAGTGTTGAAAAAAAAATGGTATCGTTAAATTTTCAGTTAAAAAAAATTAAATATCAACAAAAAAGAATTTTCAACAAATTAGATTCAAGCAAAAAAAAACGAATTATTAAAAAAATATTCGACTCCATAACTAATGAGATCATTTTTGTATTTGCAATTCTTGAAGAATAAATTTTTAACCAGAAATTATATAGTTCATTTTTTCAATGAAAAATTAATTTTGAAGAAAGAAAACAGAATTTTCAACAAAATAGTTAAATTTTTTACCAAAGACGTAGATTTAAAAAAAAAGAACTTTTAAACAAATATTTCAAGTTTCAACATAATGATTTTAAATTTGCAACCAAAATAAATGAATTTTTTACCAAATAGTTGAATTTTCAACATAATTGTTCAATTCTTAATCCATGAAAATGGATTATCTACAAAGCGGTTAAATTTTCAATCCGAAAATATTATTCTTTAACAAGAAAGTTAATGTTTTACCAAATATGTTAATTTTCAAAGTAAAGTTTAATTTTTACATAAATACTCGAATTTTCTACGAAAATAGTTCAGTTTTTAACCAAAAATATGAATTTTAACCAAATTGTTCAATTTTCCAGCTAAAAAGTTAATTTTTTCACAAAAACGTTAAATTTCCAACCAAAAATGGAATAGATAAATTATCATTAAAAAAATAATTATTGAAACAGAGAAAGTTGAATTTTAAACAAAACAGTTAAACTTTTGTCCAAGAAAGTTAACTTTAATAAAATAGTTTTTTTTTTATTAACGAATTAATTCAACTTTCCACAAAATAGTTGAATTTTTAATAAAATAACAGAATTTTTATTCCAGTTAAATGAATTTTCGACTAAGAAGATTAATTTTCTACCAAAAGACGAATTTTCAACAAAATAATTATTTGAAAACCAAATAGTTGAATGCCGAACTAAAACAAATCATTTTAACAAAATAGTTGAATTTTCAACAAAATATATGAATTTCCTAACAGTTGGTTGAATTTTCAAAAACAAAAAAAGATTCTTTTTAACCAAATAGTTGAATTTTCTACCAAAATAGTTAAGTTTTCGAACAAAAGTATGTGTCTTCAACAACAAAGTTAATGTTTAACAAATTAATTTAATTTTCATCTAAATAATTGAATTTTTAAGCAAAAATAGAATTTTAGTCAATTTAGTACAAAGTAGTTGAATTAAAAAAAAATTAACCAAATTGTTGAATTTCCCCACGAAAATAATTAAGTTTAAAAAAAATGTATTCTTAATAAAAAAGTTAATTCTTACCAAATTAATTTAAATTTTCATTTAAATTATTGCATTTTAAAGCCAAAAAAACAATTTTTCTACGAAATAGTTAAATTTTCAACAAAAAAAATAATCATTCATAACCAAATAGTTGAATTTTCTACCAAATAGTTGAATTTTCAAAGTAAAATATTTCTTTTGAAAAAAGGTTACTTTTTAACAAATCAATTTAATATTCATCTAAATTGTTGAATTTTAAAGTCAAAAATAAAATTTTACTAGAAAATAGTTGAATTTAAAAAAAAATGAATAAATTAACCAAATAATTTAACTTTGTACCAATCAGGTTCAACTAGAAAAAAAAAATTTTTTAATGTATTTTTAACAAAAAAGTTGATTTTTGATGAAATGATTTAATTATCATCTAAATTATTTAATTTTGAAGCCACAAAAAAATTTGTCCACAAAATATTTGAATTTAAAAAAAAAATCTTTCTTGACCAAATAGTTGAATTTTCAAACAAAAACATTTGTTTTATAAAAAGGTTAATTTTTAGCAAATTAATATGATTTTCATCAGAATTACTGAATTTTAAAACCAAAAAGACAATTTTTGTACAAAATAGTTGAATTTTATACAAAAATAGTTGAGCTTTCAATAAAAAATGTGTATTTTTAACAAAAAAGTTAATTTTTAACAAATAAATATAATCCTCATCTAAATTGTTGAATTTTGAAGTCAAACAAAAATTTTCTTAAAAATAGTTGAATTTTCAAACAAAAAAAATTTCTTGTAAAAAAAGCTTAATTTTGGAAAAAAAATTAATTTGATTTTTATCTTAATTATTGAATTTCAAAATCGAAAAGAAAATATTTGTACAAAATAGTTCAATTTTCTACAAAAATAATTGATATTTCGAAAAAAAATGTCTATTTTCAACAAAAAAGTCAATTGTTAACAAATTAATTGAATCTTCATCTAAATTGTTGAATTTTCAAGCCAGAAAAGAATTTTTTTGAAATAGTTGAATTTTTAACAACAAAATAATCATTTCTAGCTAAATAGTTGAATTTTCAAACAAAAATATTGATTTTGAAAGAAGGTTAATTTTTAGCAAATTAATTTGATTTTTATCCAAATTATTGAATTTTAAAACCAAAAAGAAAATTTTCTACAAAAATAGTTGAGCTTTGAAACATAAAATGTGTATTTTTAACAAAAAATTTAATTTTTAACTAATTAATTTAATTTTCTTCTAAATTATTGGATTTTAAATCCAAAAAGAAAATCTGTCTACGAAATAGTTGAATTTTCAACAACAAAAAATCTTTCTTTACCGAACAGCTGAATTTTCTACCCAAAAGTTGAATTTACAAACAAAAATATTTCTTTTTAAAAAAGGTTGATTTTTAACAAATCAATTTAATATTCATCTAAATTGTTGAATTTTAAAACCAAAAATAAAATTTTACCACAAAATAGTCGAATTTTCAGAAATAAAATGTAACTAAATAATTTAACCTTTTACTAAACTGGTTAGGTTTTTTAACAAAAATATGTATTTTTAACAAAAAAGTTGATTTTTGACGAAATAATTTAATTTTCATCTAAATTATTATATTTTGAAGCCACACAGAAAATTTTTGTACCAAATATTTGAATTTTATAAAAAATAGTTGAGCTTTCAAACAAAAAATATGTATTTTTAACAAAAAAGGTTAATTTTAAGAAATGAATTTAATCTTCACCTTAATTGTTGAATTTGCAAGCCAAAAAAAAAATGTTCTAAAAAATAGTTGAAGTTTCAACAATGAAATAATAATTTTTAGGTAAATAGTTGAATTTTCAACAAAAAAAATTTCTTTTCAAGAGGTTAATTTTCAACAAATTAATTTGAATTTCATCTAAATTATTGAATTTATAAATAAAAGGCATTTTTTTACAATATAGTTGAATTTTCTACAAACATAGTTGAGCTTTCTAACCAAAAATGTGTATTTTTAACAAAAAGGTAAATTTTCAACAAATCAATTTAATTCTCATCTAAATTGTTGAATTTTTAAGCCAAAAATTAAATTTTACTACAAAGAAGTTGAATTTAAAAAAAATGAAATCAACCAAATAATTTAACTTTGTACTAAAATATTTATGTTTTTCAACAAGAATATGTATTTTTAACAAAAAAGTTGATTTTTGACGAATTAAGTTAATTGTCATCTAAATTATTAAATTTGGAATCCAAAAAAAAATTGTCAACGAAATAGTTGAATTTTCATTTAAAAAATCATCTTTCTCAACCATATAGTTAAATTTTCTACTAAATAGTTGAATTTTTAAACAAAAATATTAATTTTAGAAAAGTTTCATTTTTAACAAATTAATTTGATTTTCATCTAAATTATTGAATTTTAAAACCAAAAAGAAAATTTGTGTACAAAATAGTTGGATTTTATAAAAAATAGTTGCGCCTCCAAACAAAAAATATTTATTTTTAACAAAAAAGTCAGTTTTTAACAAATAAATTTAATTTTCATCTAAATTTTTGAATTTTTGAGCCAAAAATAAAATTTTAGTACAAAGAAGTTGAATTAAAAAAAAATAAAACCAAAAAGATTTTTTTTTTACAATATAGTTGAATTTTCAACAAAAATAGTTGAGCTTTAAAACAAAAAATGTGTATTTTTAACGAAAAAGTTATTTTTTAACAAATCAATTTAATCCTCATCTAAATTGTTGAATTTTAAAGCAAAAAAAAATTTCTAAAAAATAGTTTAATTTTCAGCAACAAAATAATAATTTTTCGCTAAATAGTGGAATTTTCGAACAAAAATATTTCTTTAAAAAAAAGGTTAATTTTTAACAAATTAATATGATTTTCATCTAAATAACTGAATTTTAAAACCAAAAAGAAAATTTTTGTACAAAATAGTTGAACTTTATAAAAAATAGTTGAGCTTTCAAAAAAAAAATATGTATTTTGAACAAATAAGTTAATTTCTAACGTATAAATTTAATTTTCATCTAAATTGTTGAATTTTAAAGCCAAAAAATTAAATTTTACTACAAAGTAGTTGAATTTTCGAGAAAAAAAAATCAACCAAATAATTGAACTTTGCACCAAAATAGTTAAGTTTTTCAACAAAAATATGTATTTTAAATAGAAAAAGTTAATTTTTGACGAATTGATTTAATTATTATCTAAATTATTCAATTTTAAAGCTAAAAAGATAATTTGTCTTCGAAATAGTTGAATTTTCAAAAAAAAATCTTTCTTAACCAAATGGTTGAATTTAAAAAAATAGTATTTGTTTGAGAAAAAGGTTAATTCTTGACAAATTGATTTGACATTCATCTAAATTATTGAATTCAAAAACTAAAAAGAATTTTTTTTCACAATATATTTGAATTTTCTACAAAAATAGTTGAGCTTTAAAACAAAAAATGTGTATTTTTAACGAAAAAGTTAT
>JAABKJ010008000.1:0-11557 GCA_011634705.1 Andricus grossulariae | reverse complement strand
GGAAATTAAAAATCGAAATTGGTGAACACAAAACAGATTGTGAAATTAAAAACATAAATAGAGGTTTGTCACAACATTTGGTAATCATTTTCTGTTTTTTCTATCCTGACCCTTATAAAGTTTTTTATATTTCAAATATTGTCGTTATTTACCTAATTGGAGTCTTTTCAATTTTAAGAGACTTCTTATAATGTACATGTTTTTAATTATTGCTTTTGTTTTACAATATTATGATTATCCTGGAATGCTCTTTTGTTCCTTAATAATGTTTGATTAATTCAATCGTTCAACTGAGATATAATTTATATTATTCCGAGAAATTTATTTATTTTTTTGCTATTTTTGTTTCAAATAACTAACTAATCGCAAGCTAAGGAATTGTTTAAATAATAAATGTGAGTTAAACGATCGCTCCACTTGTTTTTACTTTTATGTGACCGTAAGACGAAATACATTACTTCTTCAATTGAGCTTACTCAAACACAAGACGTGTTCAATATTTTTCATCATATATTGGATAATTTAAAAGTCTTAATTTAACCACACAAGTGTATTAGATAATCAGAAATTTTTCCAAATCCGCATACGGTTCTGTACTGTTTTTTTATCAAATGAAATTGTTTCTAGATTTCATTTTAAACATTCAAATTCATTATATAAAACAATTTGATGCAATGAAAAGCCAATCAGGTTTCCAACAATAATGATTGGAACATTTTCGAGACGTAGCGTTACACTACTTTCGCATATAAGATAAAATGATTTTAATTCAAAGAGTACTCGTATAAAAATTGTATCATCCGTAAGTGTGATGCGAGAAATGATATATTGACCGCACCTTAAAGCCGTACAATAAAAATGTTCAATATAGCTGACTAATTTCATGAAATTTTTTATCGTATTCAAATTTTTTCCTATCTACGCCAAGGTGATGTCTTCATAGGAAAATTGATCTAGATGTATCATTATAAACCTATAATAATCTTTCTCAAAAACTATTTGCGTAAGCGAATGAATATGTCATAATGAAATGAAATGGTAATTGTAACATTTGAAGTAGAGCTTCGAATATAAACAATTTTATTTTCTAGTTTTACATCTTTTTAATGGTGTGAAGGATTTTGGTTTACAAGCTCTACTACATAATGAACATTGATCGGGTGATTTGGACCTACTGGTGTTTCCCTAATTTCATCTGGGGTCAAGGAGGTAATCTTCCCGCTTACTGTATTCATTTTTGCCCGCCCATCGCTTTTACTGCGATGATTATATGCATATATTCCAACAAGAACATTACTACTCTCGTAGATTGCAAAGACATCACCACCGAATGTTGATAATACAATTTGTTCTTGGATTGGAATGGGCCTAAAGCGATGCCTTCCTGCAAGTATCTTCAGTGGCTTCTCCGCAGAAAAAGTGTATCTTCGAAGTTCAAACAGCCGGTGTGAATTTTCTCTGTAAGAAAGTCGAATGAATGGAAGTTGGTCAAGTCCATATCCAAGTACGTGAGAAAGTGGAAGCGCAGAGCAAGAACTGGACATGTCAGGAAGACGAGGCTGAGCAGGAGACGGAGATCTGGCCAAATTCGAAGAAATTGCAATGAATTCAGATAAATGGTAATAAATAGAATTAGTGAATAAGAATCTAGTAAAATACACAAGAATTCCAGGTGCATTTAAAAGTCTTCAGTGCTGAAATCCTTGGTTTCTGTATTTTACTGTCACAAAAGTAGTGCTGAAGTGATCATTTATTTTGAAAAGTGACTGTTGTAACTTTATAACAAGAGACTAAATGAGAAACGAGTTGAGAGAAAAAGTGACGATAACTAGTTTCTTTTTTAAAAAAAAGTTTCTTACCCATCTCTGTGGTTTATATGCTCTACTCTAAAATGATATTGGATTGGGCGAAGATGACCTACTGGAACTTCCTCAATTTCATCTGGGGTCAACGGGGTAATCCTGCCACTCCGAATGTTTATTTTTGCCCGTCCTTTAGATTTGATGCGAGGATTATGTTTATATATTCCAGCAAGTGAAGTATTACTCGTCAATATTGCAAAGACGTCACCATCGAATGTTGATAATACAATTTGTTCTTGCGGTGGTACGGGCGAATAGACATTACGTCCTGTGAATATTTTCATTTTTTTATCCGTAGGAAAAGTGTATCTTCGAAATTCGAATTTCCGGTGAGGATTTTTGGCGGGAGTTAGACGAATGAATTTAAGTTGGTTGAGTCCATATCCAAATCCGTCAGAAGAAGGCAGACTGGTAGGTGAATTTATGTAGCTGACCGGAGGAGATCGGGACCTCACACGGATAGAAGTTTCGTCAGGAGAAGGATAAGTGGGCGGAGAATGAGGTCTGGCAGGAGGACCTTGTATGTCGAAAAAAGAAGAAGGACCGCCACGTGGAACACCAGGAATAGGGGCGCCATTAGGCAAACATTCAAACTGTGAACCTAACTCTGAAATAAGAAACAGACGATTTGATGTTTTTTAAGAACAAATGTATTTAGATTACTGATAATAATATACAAAATTTTCCAGCTAAAACATTCTATTCTTGGTATGGAATTGATATGTATTGATGCTTTTGTCGTTTAACTTTAGATAAGAATTAAATTATGAGATCTTTGTACGAATAGAATTTGATACATCTTTCCGGCATTCCAAAAGATAAGATAAGATTTGATAGTGTTGCAATAAGAAACTTTTAAAAGAACGATACATGATTACGCATAGTATGCAACTTAATCGAAATATCAGATATTAGAAAACATAGTGTTTCATACTTTTTTGTCTGCATAAGATTTCATGAAGTTTAAATGAGATGGGTCGTTATCCATCAAAGTATAAATTGTATACATGTAAGCCCCCTGGTTTCCTGGGGTTACACTTATAAAGTTCACACGTTGACGGATAATGACCCAGATACTTGATGTACTGATTTCGGAAAAACTAAAATAGGGTCCGAAAAATAATAGTGACCAGCATAAAATGCATTATACTCACCAATAGAACTAAAAATCACCGTCAAGATAAAGACCACGTTATAAACGATACTCATTTTTTGCAGTCAGAGTTAAAACTGATTCACGCGTTTATGAAGACTTTGGTTACCAGTGTATCTAATTAATATTCCGGTGTTTTATTAGACAATATAGCTATATATCTTTTATCTCAAGCGCAATCCTACGTCAAGCTTGTCCTGAGATATTCATGTTTATATTTCATATATCAGTCTAAGGAAAGAAATTTATATTTTTACTTTGGGAGTATTATTGTCGTTTTTATTTTTTATTCACAGCCGCCTATTAGATAAGACTTTTCTCTTAACGCTCAGAAAATAAAAACTTTTAAAGATACGTGAAAAAAATTTGCATCCATAAAAATATTAGAATCACGAATATAAGAATTTTTTCGAACATATTTTACCAAAAGGAATGACTAATAATTTAATTATTATTAATCAGTCAACGCGCGCATTTGAAGAACATGGTATAGGAAATCCACTCCTAAACTTTACAGATCGATTTGAGTTGGGCTCCACGTGATCTAATGAGATTATATTTTTTGGGGCGTTGTCGCATAAGAAAATTCTTACAAGTAAATCATTATAAGCCTATAATAATTGTCTCAAATCAATATTTTTGTGGAGAAATAAAACAAAAATTCTTTTTTCGGAAAAAGACTTAGAAACAATAATGCATTGAGTTTTTATTATTATTTGTAATTACAAGTTACTCGTTATATTTCAAGGTTCCTTCGGATCACCAAATCTTTTTTAGCTTTACATTTTTTCAATTGTGTGGATGACGTGGATGATTGTGATTTACATGCTGCACTCTAAAATTAATTGAAATGGGGCGAAGGCGGCCTACTGGAGTTTCCCAGATTTCATTTGTGGTCAATGGGGTAATCGTTCCGCTTTGCATGTTTATTTTCATCCGTCTTTTAGCGCCAGTGCCAGGAACGTATGCATATATTCCAGCAAGATAGTTACTACTCTCCAATATTGCAAAGACGTCACCAGCAAACGTTGATAATACAATGTGTTCTTGCGTTGGAATCGGCACATATTGATTCGGTCCTTCGAGCAATAAAATTGGTTTATCCGTTGGAAAAGAGTATTTTTGAAGTTTGAATACCCGGTTTGGATTTTTAACGGAAGTAAGCAGGATCAACTGAAGTTGGTCAAGTCCATATACAAATCTGTCAGAAGAAGGAAGCCTCGTAGGTAGAGCCATGCACCTGGAAGTATGAGCCCCAGATCCGACACTAAGATATTGATCGGCAGGAGGAAGAGACCTGGCAGGAGAATTTCATTTTCCAGAAGAATGATAAGGATCATTTTGAGTTTAAAATTATATTTGGATGTTTTGAAAACTTCGTAAATGTTTTATAATCTTTCAAAAATCTTAATAATATTCTCTCCAATCAATTTTTCAAGATAAAGAATTACGTTTGACATACATTTTTTCAAATTTCAAATTATTTTTGAATCTTTTCAAAACTTCTAAAACATTGAAATATCTATGACAATAATTGAAAATTTGCACACTATTTTCTCTAAATCCTGCAAAAATTAAAAAAATTGTTTAAAAATCTTCGAGATTCTTTTTTGACATATTTTAAAATTTTCAAAGCATGAAATTAATGTTTTAAAATAAAACCGAGAAAAGATCGATATCATTTAAAATTTTCCCAGAAATGTTATTGTCGGCAACGGAAATTTTTTGTTACGGACATATTTAAGAAAATGTGCAACTAAAATGTTCTCTTTTATCAATAATGTTTATAAAGAGTTGAATAAATAACCACTTAAAGCTTTTTTCACAAAGGAAGCAACCAATCAGGTAGTCAACAACTATGAGTGAGAAATTTTCGAGCATATTATTACACAAATATTGATCCGAATACGGATTACAATAAGCGAAGTATATATTTTTCGAACATACAAGCTACCAAATTAACTAAAAATGTGGCGTAATGATAACTTGTTTATTTTGGACAGTGACTTACTCATCATTGTGGTTTACATGCTCTATTCTATAATCATGTAAGATGCGGCGAACGGGGCCTACTGGAATTTCCTCGATTTCATCTGGGGTCAATGGGGTAATTGCGCCGCTTTCTATGTTTATTTTTGCCCGTCCTGTACGTTTCATGGGAGGATTATGTTTATATATTCCAGCAAAAGTGTTATTGCTCGACAATATTGCAAAGACGTCACCATCAAATGTTGATAACACAATTTGTTCTTTGGGCGGCACGGGTCTATAGACATTGTATCCTTCTAGTACTTTAATTCGTTGATTCGCTGGAAAAGAGTATCTTCGAAATTTGAAAATCCGATTTTGATTTCTTTTGGAAATGAGGCGGATAAATTGAAGCTGGTCAAGTCCATAGCCATTTCCGTCAGAAGAAGGAAGCCTTGTAGGTGGAGCTATGTAGCTGGTAGTAGGAGATCGGGACCTTGCACGTTGGGGAGGTTCGGCAGAAGATGGAGACCTGAGCGGAGAATGAGGTCTGGCAGAAAGAAGAGAACTGGCAGGAGAAGTTTGTCTGTCAGAAGAAGAAGATGCGCCGCGACGAGAAACACCAGGAATAGGTGCGCCATTAGGTAAACAATCAAACTGTGAACTAAATTCTGCAAGAAGAAACAGGCGATTACATTTTTTCGGAGAAAGAATGTTTTAAAATCATTAACAATAATAACAAAAGTGCTCAGCTTATGCATCTATTCGTGGCATGAAGTCGGATCGCAGGGACGCGTTTGTAATTTTTATTATTTTCTCTATTGAGATAGGTATTGTATCAAAAAGTAACAGTTCCTGTAATGTTGGCATTTCAATAATAATTTGAAACCTAAAAAAATGGGTTCACCTGATAATTTTAATTTAATTGTGAAAATAACTGTTTTCGACTTTGTAGTAATTATACAAATTTGAATAGTAATTATACATTTTATTCATTATTCACTCTGGTGATAATTCTCTCAATTCATGGACACACTTTTATTTCTGATATACAGCAAAGACGCGTTTGCTTTTTCATTCGAGGTTTTGAAACTGGTTACGTATATCATTCAAAAATTTTCTCCTCTAGAGGTCGGAATTCCAAAAAAGTAAAATTTATTCTCGATCTTCACTTATTAGCTTTGAAAATTTATTGGCTCGACAAATGTTTAAGAGAGCAAATTAACGCACGCGGCGAATCTCATATTTTTAGCTTCGCAAAAATTTTCCTTTCACGTCCAAAAACATTTTACGATTACTCAACAGCGACTTGATATTTGTTCTGCTGGTTGGTTCAGATGAATAAAGTATGCGTAGCTCTTAAGTAAATACATTTAAAAAGATTTTAGAAATAATATACTATATTTGCCAATGAGTCAAACGTAGGATTTTATACCGGTTCCTGGACTTTGATGCTACACTAACAAAAATACATGATACCTATTCACTTGAATACGCAAGCTGAAAACGTTCTATCAAATTATATACGTCGAGAAATCTTATACTCTTCTATTAACTTTTTTTCGTCTAAGCTCTAGAATTTTCAACGCACAATACTCATGTCAAATCTGCTAATAGAGTTTGATCCTTAAAGTCTGGTTGATTGAGTTTTGTAGGAATTCTATCAATTTTTTTCGAAAATTTTCTCCGAATTCCACTTCTTGAAAATAATTTTCTCAACTTGTATGCATATGGATATCATGTGCATGAAAGACTGAATTTTTGTCTCTAATTTTTCTACTGTGAGCAAGGAGCTATTCCGAAATCAAGAGAGATTAGAAAAAGTACCTCAAAATTGTTTCTGAAAAACATTAAAAGGAACTAAGTAATGGATTTTGTATACAGCTGAAATTATTATTCATAATAATTCACTATAAATTATGTAAAACTTTGAGAAATTATGTTTGACCTGCTTTGGCATAGTTTAGCTTACAGATTAAATTAGTATTTATTTTGCCAAACTCAAATATAATTGGAGAAATAATAGCAATTAGGATAGAATGCATATTGCGTCGCAGTATTTGTTATTTGCGGCAAGTTCGAAGATGTTTTTAAAGTTATAGTTATAGAATAGTATTATATTCACCAATAGAAGTAAGTATCACCATTAACACGAATGCCACAGTATAAACGATCCTCATTTTTTGCAATCAGAGGGAAAACTGATTAATACATTAATAAAGAATTTATTCCAAATCGCAATCTCATGTGTTAAAGTCATCAAGCTGGTATTTCTGAGACATTCGTGTTTATATTTCATAAATTAGCCCAAGAAATGAAATTTATTATCCTGAACGGAAGCTATTTTGGAAATAACGTTGAGATTTTTGCGAAAAGTGCTACGATAAATGTCTGAATGTCAAACAGAAAGATCGCAAATTTTATTCCTATGTTTTTATTCTCATTGCCCTAATTCTTATTGCTGAAGTAATAAGATATTAATGAATACTCGGAAGCTAAATTCATTTACGCAATTCTCAACTGCTTCGTTCATTATTTTTGAATACTTAGTTTAAAATTTTCAATTCTTAATTTTTTTGTTCAATTAAGAAAATACTAGAAGCTACCCTGATATATATATTTAGATATATCAAGAATTAGATGCTACGAAGAAACTTCTTGCGCGTTTTGAATGCGTAATTATAAAGTAGTTTAATTTTTGAGGACACAAGCTTCATATTATTGTTCATTTTTAGAAGCTTATATTTCGATATTTCATTTTTTTCGATTTTTGTCAATTTAGGTTTCTTTGGGTGCCTGAAAAATAATTGTATTACGCACCTCCTTCTAAAGATAAACTCGAGGTCCCCCCACTTCATGCTGGTTTGTCACGTTTTTAAATTCCAAACTCAAAAAAAAAAATACGCTGACACATGCGCGCTCACCTGGATTGTCATTCTCTTTTTTGTTTCAAGATGGGAAAATGAAAGCGAAGATATTCTCAAGAAAATAATTATTCACGAAAGCTGGAAAAAAAGCTTGAAGCCTTGGAAAGAAAATTTGCATGTCCAAAAAAACATCTCCGTTGCCGGAGATCTCTGTCTTCATCTTCTTGTTCGTCCTCTTCTTCAAGTTCTTTAGGTATATAACAAGCTCTTAATGCATTGCCTGCATTTCGATTTTTCAGGCGCTTACATACTTAACAAAATCTGGCCCTCACCTGATTTGTTTAGAAACATGTTATTGTTCATAACCATGCAGGCTCTTACCTGCGTGAACAACAGCGGATGCTGCTGTACTTCCATCGGAAAATATCATGCAGGCTCTCACCCGCGTGAAGAGTAGCGGATTCTACTGTCTCCTTTAAAACTATTTATATAAAATCTAATCTACACATGCCAGAAAGGTTCTAACCTGTATGTAGAGCAGCGAAAGCTGCTATATTTCTGGAGGCAATGACATGAAATCTTGTTTTTATCATGAGATATTTACATTACAATATTCTTTTTCTAAACAGATGGTACATCAATTTCGAGGTATGATCATAAAAGAGCATACTTGCTAGATGTTGTTGTTCAGGCAGTTCCAGTAAATGAAACGCCAACGACTTTAAGTGCTTTGGATTCTCACCGTTTGACCCTTGGATTAGACAATGATTCCCAATTAGCTTCTCAGAAGGATGACACGTCCAAGGAAACGCTTGATGACGAGATGCTAAATGTGATTGGAAAACTTTATTTGGCTGAATGGGTTTTAGAACCTGCAATACACGAAGAATTTGCAGTCCGTTGGTTGGATATACTTAAAATAGGTCTATCTATGGAGGACAGAACAGAGCTCCTTAAGAAATATCCAACACCCAGCAATTGCCTTTTGATTAATCTATATAAACTGAATCTTGAGGTTGAAACTGCTCTTAAGTCACACAAATCAGCTTTGTTAAGAGATTCTCGAATTATTTCGAAACAAGCTCGTTTGACAGCCTGCATATGCTCAGTGGGAAAAAAAATTTCAATTCTAGTACAGCGGGATTCAATTACGGAAATTCCTCTAATAGAAGCTCTGAGCGACTCTTGTCGTTCATTCGCTAATTCAACTGTAAGGTATGCTTTAAAATTGAAACCGACTGACGAGTTTTTATTCCGAAAAATTTAGCAGAACATTTGAAGTCAGCTCAGGTTTTGGAGAAAACTTCTAAGACTCTAAAATCAACAAAGAACCAGCATCCGGGAAATTAAAAAAACTTCAAAGACCCACCCCGTCGAGAAAACAAATCTTATCCATCGATGCTGGGCGGGCGGAAAAAACGTCTGCGGATCCTCCTAGGAATTACCGGAGAAAGTATCCTCATTCCAAAACCCAACCCAGGAGAGACTTCTCGAGGGGAACGAGAAAGGAACCTACGAGAAACTCAACGTGGACATATGAAATAAATCTAGGATTTCATCTTGGATCGAGGGTTGTGAGATACTTTTCGCTTCAATTCCTTACCAGTTTGCACATGTGCGTAAGTCGAATTGGTCAAATGTTGACAAAAATAACAAAAATATATGAATTCATAAACTCACGTCAAAAGGAATTATAATTGCTTTATGACAACACTTGATTTACAAGATGCGTATTACTTGGTACCAATTTCTGAATTTCATAGAACATTTTTTAGGCTTGAATCTGATGGGACTTTTTATCAGTTTACAAGTTTGCCTTTTGGTTCATGTACAGCTCATTACGTTTTTACTAAAATCATGAAACCTGTGCTTTCTCATTTGAGAGATTTAGGTTATTATTCGGTTCTTTACCTGGATGATTTTCTCTTATTGTGAGCTTCTTCACAGGAATGCTTTGATAATATCAAATTAACACGAAAAGTTTGAGAGAGTGTGGGCTTTATAATAAATTTGAAAAAGAACAATTAAAATCCTGGTCAAGAATGTTCATTTCTAGGATTTATCTACAAATCTTAATCCAAGAAACTTAGTCTTCCACCGGAAAAACAATCTAATATTGAAAACCAAATTGACTTTTTTAGCATAACACGCCATTGCACTATTCGATTTTTTGCACAATTTGTTGGCTCCATTGCAGCTTGTTGTCCAGCTTTTGAATATAGTTGGGCTTACACTAAAGATGTTAAGAGACAGAGATTCCTAGCCTTGAAATGTAGCGGAGAAAATTGTGATGCACTAATGACTGTAAAACCTGACCAAAATGATATACAGTGGTGGCAGTCTCACATATTATCCAGCAGTAACTCCATTAAAGGCCATGTCTATCGCCTAGAAATTTTCACAGACGCTTCGGTGTCAGGTTGGGGAGCTGTATGCTTTAAGCATAAGGCTAACGGTTGTTTTTTCAGAAAAGGAACGCAACTACCCAATTAATTCCTTAGAATTGAAGGCAGCATTTTTTGGCCTTCAATTCTTGGCTGAAGACTTTCAGGATGACAATATCCTTTCGAGATTTCATAATACGACAGCAGTGTTATACAATAATAGAATGGGGGTGCGCAGTTTAATGATTTAAATAAAATCACGAAAGAAATTTGGACTTGGTGTTAAAGTCGTAAGAGCCTTACCCTGGTGGCCGGATGGTTATCTGGGAAGCATTCCTGAGAAGAGGAATACTAGGATCTTCTATTATTGTCATGAATGTTTCTTTAAGTGCTTCTTCTTATAAAATTCACGACGAAGCCTTCAAGAAATGGTGGAATTTCTGCGGAAAGAAGTCTATTGATCTCTCCCATCCACCAGTATCTGAATTTTTAATTTTCCTCACAGCTGAGTATGAAAAAGTGTCGTCTCATAGCAGTATAAATTGCACAAGATCAGCTGTTACATTTATCTTAGGAACAGAATCAAACTGGCCATAGAATGCAAAAATGTTCGTCCATCAAAATTAATAACATCAGGAACACGTAATCTTCTCTAGAAATTAGAATCCCCGATCGAATTAAAACGTCGGGTGAAAACAAAACACAACCCCTCTTAATCTCACCTAATTTCTCCGAAATGAAGATTTGCGCAGCTTTTGCTGTACAATATTAGTCGTAGAATAAAATAAATCATGACAATAGTGGTACGCGGCATGCAGCCACTTCGCCTGCTAAGCGACTAGGAGATAATTTAGACCTAATTAGGAAAACGGCAGGTTGGAAACAAAATTTCAAGCATTCTCCAAACTCTATATTGTTAAGGATAACCAGAAATTTGTCAGGATAATTTCAACTGGTTAACTTTTAGACCTTTGGTTATCCCAATTCGTTTTATTAAATCAAATTATCTCGGAACATACATATATGTATAAAATGTAAATAAAAATATAATAAGGTTCATTCAACTCTCTTAATTCTTTTTTATTTATTTGCTGTAATAGACCTTAAACATCTATGAGTTGATCTTGTGGAGGAGGCGCGTAATACAATTATATAGTTGAACAAACTTACCTAGTAAAGTTCAATTACAATGTATAAGCGCCTCTTCCGAATAGGTCAATACCACCCTATTGTAATCATATGTCATCCCATGAACTGAATTCTTAGTTCTTCCCAAATAATTAAAATATTTTCGTTTCAGAACATTGACGTGAAAAGTAGGCC
>JAABKJ010007999.1:0-11557 GCA_011634705.1 Andricus grossulariae | reverse complement strand
TATATCCCGATTTACAATCAAAACAAACGCACAAAACGCATCCGTGAATAGATGCAGATTTTTACATCTAAAAGCAGTTTTTCTCAGTTTTCTTTCGCTTAGAAAATGGAAAATGTCGCAAAGATCATTCAAAACACCCAAAAATTATTTAACGCTGTTAGTACTTAGAAATCGTTATTTGAATTTTCGCCAGCTGTCTGCTAGATACTTCATTAGTCAATGAAGCAACTGCAGTGAATGTTTAAACAGATTGCAAGATGTGACGTTTCAAGGTCACAGAGTTTTCGAATAGTAATTTGATACTTTTTCCTTAATATTTTTTTTCCGAAAATGAAGTATTCAAAAAATGTGTTGAATGCATTTAGTTTTTCAGAATTTTATGCAGTGTTTAAAAAAGAGATTATCTAAAATTCATGCAAAGACCCCACTTTACTTGGGAAATAATTCTCATAGTATTAAACTGAATAATTATAAACAATTTTTATAAACAAATTATTACTAGTATTTTTTTTCTCATAGAAAAAATTGTTTCACGCTAGTTGCTAAGATTATTCATAAGTCATAATTTATAACGAAAAATTAGCATAAGTTAACATTTACTGTTTTTATAAACCAATTCTCAATAAATGAGTTTTTCTCATAGCTAAGTTGATTTTTCTGAAACTTCCAAAATTGAAATATAATTTTAAGATCGTTTTAAGTTCCAACACATACTTAAAATTAAATAGCTTAACTTGAAATTGTACAATTTCGAATTCATTACATTTTGATGTTCTAAATGCGCAATTGTTTAATTTGTAACTCTAAAAATTCAAGATTGTTTAACTTAGACCTTCTTTAGGTTCAAGAGATTTATTTCTAAACATTTTTAATTATTAAGATAGTTGCCGTATCAAAAATTATATCTCTGAAAAAGATAGTTTTTCTATGATTTTAACAATCAAAATAATATTACTGATAATTTCCTTACTACAGTTTCTTATAAATTGAATAAAATGGTTGAATTTTAATAAATGATAACTTATTTTTTCAGGCAAAACATTTTCTACAACTTTACTTTGTACAATTTTGAAAGTAAATTTTTCTATGGCTGAAATCGTTAAAACAATTTTTGTTAAAGAAAACATTTTTTAACAAATGACTATATTTGTAGATTATTTTATTATTTAAAAAATTGAAAACATAACATCTGTAGGGAATGTTTCTTTCGAAAAAACAAGCCATGATTGATTACAATTCAACAACTTTTAAAACATTGGTGAGAAGCAAGTCAGAGAAAATTCAATTATAAAAACTGTTGTTAAAATAATTATTTTTTGTAAATTTTAAAATTACTTCCTTCATGGGACTTGAGTATTAATATCATTTCAGTTCTAAAAATCTTAGAAAACTTTTTTCTTCCAGAGGCGAGAGATGAACTTCAAATCATACAATCTC
The DNA here is from genome assembly GCA_011634705.1 of Andricus grossulariae. Classification (NCBI taxonomy): domain Eukaryota; kingdom Metazoa; phylum Arthropoda; class Insecta; order Hymenoptera; family Cynipidae; genus Andricus; species Andricus grossulariae. The sequence goes on along the minus strand of JAABKJ010007999.1, from coordinate 10,120 downwards.
TTGGCGACAAAATATGTTGCAGACAAACATATATATTTTGACGTTTTCTTTAAAAAGATTGACCAATTATTTTTTTAAATATCTATAACTTTTTACTTAGTTGATACACTTGAATTTTTCTTTCAGATTCTCGTAAGGTTTATCGACCCCTTTTGAAATCCGTCGAGAAATTAGAAAATCTTGAAAATTACCATGTTCTTCTGAAAATATAAAAAGACGATTTTCTCAAATACTCAACCTTCTTATTTTTTGTTTGTTAAATGTTTAATTCTATAAGAGAGACATTCCATAAGTTTGATGTGGGTTAAACCATTTTTGTAGCGACGGGAATTTTTTTCTCGAAAAATTGAATTTTTTTTCAGAATTATATATTTGATAAAATTCTAAGAAAACACTTTGCTCGTTTTAAAACGTTCTACAAAAAATACCTCTCACTAAAGTCTATAATGAACAACATATTTAAGAGGAGAATGATTCTGTGACTTGAAGTTGCATGATCTGAGATGGATTCGGACCTGAGAATTTATTTTTATTTTCTTTAAATTGAAATGTTTCATTCGTAGTGATAATAGCACAGTATAATGAAATTTAAATTTCGCGCATTCGACTTTTGCGCCACCTAACAGCGGTGGTCCGAACCACCTCTGAGCCCTGTCTTTGAGATTTCAAGGTTAACTAGCCTCACATGTTTCGCTGGTGCAATTATAATTGCCTTTTTAATGATTAATTTCTTCATTATAATCTACTATATAATAATAAAGTACCTACTCTCCTTATTTTGACCGACACCCCTCCTGCATATATTCCGACGGGCGAAATAAAGTACCGTCCTTATTTGGGCATAACTGCAGGTCGAGATAAGCTACAGTCGGCTACTTCGCCATACTTGCATGTCGAAATAAGCTACCGTCGGCTATTTCGCCATACATGTATGGCGAAATAGTCGCAGCCAAAATTCCCTATGTAGTTTTAGGTTAGGTTGACTCGCGGAATATCCGTGATCTACCATCACTGTATGAAACACTGTATGGGGTTTAAAAACACATAAAAAGAAAATACGCTCGAAATCGGAACTGGACAATTTTACAAAATACAAGAAAGATATAAAGAAGCATTAAATATAATCGGTAATTATTTGAATGCAAATAAAAAATGACTATAGTAACAAGACGAAGAATTCGAGGTAAAACTAACCTGAGTCTCTCTCTTTCGACTGAGAGTTTTGAGCTGCAGGGTCGATCCCAGTAGCCACTCCAGTTCTCGTATTTGTTGTATTCGTTTCTGGAGTAGATTCGGACAAAGAGCACCTAGGACTTTTTACAGGAATCGGTATTTTGCTATAGATGCTGTGAGGTCGGGAAGGAATTTCTCGATCCGTATCCTTATGTTCTCGAAGCGGTACAGTGGATGGTACCGTGGTCGATGCTGTCGTTGTTACTGGAACTTTATTTGGCGTGCTGTTTGTGGATACGCGATTTTCAGTTGCGTCGTAGTAGACGGAAGAATCTAGCTGACCGGCATTGGGACTTGCGGGACTTCCAGCTGTGCCGTTGGTTAACTTTCCTATAAGTAAAATAAATATTGGGTTTTAAACAAAATAATAAAACTAAGTTTATGTGTTTTATTGCTTTATTCTAAGTGTGGAATCGATCACTTTTATGAAAAGTAACAAAAATGTGAAATAATCAGTATTTTATTGTAAATCAAATATTTAGTGAAAATATTTTATTTAAACATAGGATCGCTGTATAAAAATTAAATAAGAAATTACTACTATTTACTTTCAATTTGAAAATTTTCAAAAGAAAAATATTAAATAAGATAGAATTTATAAATTAAGTCACAATTTCGAAGACCCCATCCCCCCTCTTACGAAGTGACGTAATACTTGAATAGTTTCTAAAATAAACTTTACGAATGGCAATTTTTTTAGACACAGTTTCGTACTTTGTAAAGGTTCTTTGTCTGCACTAGTCTGGACGACTGTAGCACCTCCACTTCCATCCACGACTCTAATTTCAAGCCTTCCTGCTACTGCTTGTTCTTCTTCATCCCCCGCAGGTGTCGTCGGTACAGTATTTGGAGGAGAGAAGGTAACAGCAGGAACGCTTGCACGTCTACGTGGTGGACTTTCCCTAGGTTCATCGTGTCTAGTGGCGACATTCCTCATCACGTCAACTTCGTACAATAAATCGTCAAATGCAGCTTGTTGGACCTACAGGAAAATATTTAAATTTTAGAATAAAATTAAAAGATAGAAATTAAAAATTGTATTCTGAGATGCGCATTTTAAACTTTCGCAAAGAAAATTTTAAGGCAATCAGATTGAAAAATTGTTGACTTTCAAAGATAAGTATACAAATTTAAAACGGTTTGAATAGGAAATTAAAATTTATTTGAGCATCAAGGACTAATTGTTATTTTGGATACATAACCAAATAAGGTTTTGACGGTGTTGATATCATATACAATTGCCTTAAATATACGGTATTAGTGCATTTTTAAATGTTTTACATGATACAGTTTCTATTATATTTTATAATTTAATAAATAGCTTGCAAATGGTATAGAAAGTATAAAGCTTGTATAATATTTAATATTGCAGGAGATGCATACTAAAGTTTGTACCCTGTTAATTATATACAGAGATGCCTCCTGAGTATTTCTACCGAATATGAAAAAAGTCGTTACTGTCCTTTGCAAAATAACTGAATATTTGAAGGGTGGCAGTACAGATCTAGATGACCAATTAAATAAGAATTTTTCAAAAGAGCGAAAAAATATTCTGTAAAATCGAAATCACTGAATTGAGAACAAAAAAGTTTGCTGAAAAAAAGTTAGCCAGGTTGAATATTGAAATAAAAAATTCAATTTTTAGTTTAAAATAATAAAAACAGGCTCCCGACATATTAAGTTTCTAAATATGCGTACACAAAGTTTGATGTAGAAAAGTGAGTCAATTACGATTGTTTGCAACACTGCGCGAATATTACTTTTAGTGGCTGTTTTCAGTTTGTTTATCTATTAATAAAGATTGCGAATTTTCTGAACCATCAATTTTGTAAATCAATACTGGTACCAACAATAAGATTTCTGGGAACATTTTAAATTATTTAGGTTTCACTTTAAAAGATTAGTTTTAAGTTTTAAAGAGTTAAAAATAAGTCGAAGAAGAATCTGGAAGATTTTAATTTTTTTGTTGTTGTAATTTTGCCGAATTAAAATTTCTGTCAGGAAAATTGAATTATTTAAAAATATATTTAGAAATTTAGAAAATATCAGAAAATAATTAAAATCTTTAGAAGATTTCGAAAAAATGTTAACAAAATTTAGAGTTTTGAAGATTTCGAAAAATAATCTTTTTAAGAATTCTGAAAAGTTTCAACGAAACAACATTTTTTTAAAGATTCCTGGTAAACGTTCAAATTATTTTTTATTTTGAAAAATTAATTTTTAAAGAAAAATTAAAAAGATTTCAAATTGTCCTTTGGCTATGTTATTTGCCTTTGGCTGTGGGCTATAATTTCATCAAATAAAAAAAAAAAAATCCAAAAATTGTCAAAAAAAATCTGGAAGATTTCAGGGCAATTTTGGTAATTTTTCAAAATTTTGAGAAAATTTTGAGACCTTGAAAACTTGGAAAGTTTTCAATGTCTCAGAATCTAATTGAAGCCGCGCGTGAATAAGAGGCCTAACTAATATTTAAATAAAGCACCTGAAGTGCGCAGAATTTAATGTTATTATACTATATTTAGGTGATTAATATTTAAATTTCAGTTAGACCCCTTTTTGACGCGCGTCTTGAATTTTAGCTAGAATTAAAGTGATTTTAGTTATATCACAATTTCATAGGTTTTTAATTTTTTGCGAAAATAATAACTTGCTCCTGATATATGGGGATGCAGAATGAGAATAAAAAGGTTTCATTAAAAAAAATTATTCTGTTCCGGGAAAATCAAATTAAAGTTCGCAGTATCACAGTATAACAGACATTTTTTTTGCTGGAAATCCGAACGAAAATAAGTACTCTTTTTTTTCAGTAAATAATAATAATAATAATAATTTCAAGAAATATCAACGCTAAAAGGTTGAAAAAAGTTATTGCTACGTTAACATTTTCACTAAAATTGTATTAAATTAAGCAACACAAATTTTACGCAATAAACCCATTTTCGATAAAAATGCTGTTTATCTAGTTCTTCACTGCCACCCTTCAATTTGTCGTTTTATGATAAATTGATGTGCTTTTTTTAAGAATAAGTTCTACAAACAGAAAGGAAGGGTTTATATTTCTCCATGAATTAACAAAAAAATAATAATTTTCTTCTGGCACAAATACTTATCTTTTTTCCTGTACATCCTAGTTGAAAACTTTCTAAAAATGAACTAAAGTAGATTAAATTATCTTTAAACTAAAAACAATTATACTAGCTCTTAAAAACGGAAGTTATTATAGTCTCTCATAGTAGACTTCTTATTATGGAATTATTTTATTTATTTAATAACTAATAAAATTACGATAACTGTGTTGTTTCAATGTAACGAAATTCCGATGAGTTTCTTATTAGTTAGTGGCATGTGAAGAAAGTAATCTTGTGTTTAAAATGCCGAAAGATTCTGGAACTCGCAATGAAAATTCCCAGAAGCATGTCAGGCGTTTTATTTGATAAAGAAAGTTTTTTCTTATGACAAGGTGTTCAGTAGAGACCAGAGATGAAAATTCCTTACATTTCCCGGAAAAAAATAATTATTAAGAAAACATGAGAATGAATTTGTGTAACACCTGCTTCCTTTCCGTAGTTTATTTTTGTAAATGAAAAGTCCTGAGTTCAAAAGACTTTCAAGCGATCTAGAAAAAAATAATTTTAACACCTGAGTCTTAAATCAAGATGCTTTTTCTCAGATTTGCTAGAAAAAGATATTTAAAAAAGAACAAAAACACCTTTGCTATAAGCATTACAAAAGTACACACCCTTTCTGCAGAGAGTGTACTTACGACTTATTCTATTTAAAAAAATCCGATAACAATGTATATAAAACGACAAACATTATTGATTACAAATTTCTGTCTGGAAGAACCGAAAAGAAACCGTAAAAAGTTGACGTTTTTTTCGTTTCATATCCAGTAGATATACGCATCCTCGAAACATAATTTATAGCGTATAAACTTTAGCATGCACCTTTAACAATACGTGAAAAGGGCATAGCAGGTTAAGCATGTATAAGCTGCCCCCGGCCGAATCTGTTTGACATTTTCGCCCTGAGTTGGTACCAATATGAGGTTCAATTCCCCGGAAGATTATATCTGAGAAATCATATTTATGGGAGTTAATGGGGGTAAGTAGAAAAATTGAAAAACATCTTTTTCTCGAAAACGGCTGGAGCGATTTCGATGTGGGAAAAATATGTTATGGGTCCCAATATAGGGATGCTTTGACAAAATTATGGAACGTTTTAGACAACAAGAAAAGGTCAAAAAAAATTTCAAAGTTTTTTCGATATTTTTTTAAATGGGAAATTCTTGAGGCACAATCACAGTTTTTTGCCTGAAAATACCTTGAATTATGAGGAAAAATATGTGAAAGTTTGAGATCAATCGGAGAGGCTGCTCATGGTTAAAAAAATTACAAATCTCCAGCGTACCACGTTAAATGCACGTCCGCTGATGTATAATGAGGAGTCTGCAAACTTACGCTGGCTTTAAACATGAAACACTTTCGAAATGCTCGAAAATCAGACAAAAGTTGTCCCAAAAATAATAGGACCTTCAATTCGTCCAATATTGGCGATTTAAACTTGCTATGCGACACAGTCGGCCCCTATGCGAACTAATAAATATGGCCGCGGATGACATATTAAATACGCCTAAAACATCACGAAAAACAACCAAAATATAGAGTTTAACTGTAATGATCGTCCCACTGAATAAATAAGTGCTTTAATAAGTAGCTCTGATGAGCGAAGTACTTGCTAGCTCATAATTATTTGCTCCAATAATGAAATTTGCACGTCAATATCGAAAATAAACAAGTTTCGGCGGATGTCGCGTCAGTGGTTGTGATTCCAAAGAGGATAAAAAGCTGAATTTAGGTTTTCATATAGTGCTAAAGCTTCGAAGTGTTAAAATAAAAAGGCGAAACTTATTTGGAAAAATTGAAGTTGTAGATAAACACAGTGAGTGCTTGAGAAATTTAAATCTGAAAGATTATAACGTCAAGAATTTACTTGTCTGATTCTTGCATTTCAATCAAAATGATTACTGGTTTCCAGGTTGTTATACTGAATATTAATTGAATAAATAATATTTAATGTTATTATTTCACGAAAATGTAACCGCTGTGAACTAATGCTTTTACTATTTCACAGAGCTAGACGAAAAGAAACGATCTCTCAAGCGAGACGCTATACCGAGGCCTTTTAATGTTCAAATAGGAAAAATAAATAAAAATATGCCACTATTAATTATTAACCTTCCTATTATTTCGTGAAGTTCTGAAGTTAAAGCACTGCTTTGGAGGCACAATGAATATATTTCCACTTTTTCGGGAGTTTTTATGGTAGCTCCGCACTTTACAATCATACTAGAATTAAGAATATTTTGGCCTTCGATAATATTTCTGGAATCAGGTGTAGCTGTTGCGTAATTACACAAACTATCTAAGTCCAAGAATACCATTTTCGAAACTCAAACCTACTTTTTTATTAAATTATTGCTACTACTCCATATAATCCATATGGCTTCCGCGGCCATGTTTATATGACACCGCAGCGCCCCTTTTGACGCGGTGGATGTTTTCATTCCCAATAGCACCCACAAACTGGAGGTGAGAATCGCATCCTTTCAGGATAATTTAAACCTTGATAAGGGGAATGCAGTCATGATCACAGGTCAAGTTGACAATCAAGGTATGTGCAATTATGTTCAAATTTCGTCTGCTCATAATGAGAAAGACGTGATTCGTTATAACTTCCAATAAAAACGTACTTCGTGTCTTCTATAGTAAACATATACAAATTTCTATTACCTTACTATACAGAACACGAACTACGTTTGCATTAACAGCCATGGCGAATCGCATCTTTCTCATAAGAAGAAGTTCATTTTAGGGATATCAGTTGATCCAATTTTTTATCTAATCCCTTCCAACACTTTTTCCACTTTCAACCCCTTAGGTTTAAAAGTCACGTAAAACACATAAAAACATAGAAATCTTACAGAATTTTAACATTTTTAAACAAGTTTAGATTACAATCTTAACAATCATAAAGATAAATTAAAAACATCAATAAGCGATTTTTTTCGTAATTTTAAACAGGCCTAAATGCCCAGTAAAAAAAAGTTAAATAGATACAACGCGAAAACGAATCCAGTTTAGGTTTGATGTGTTCGATTTGCTGCCGTTATCAAATCGGACCTTTAAATTCAATTCTGCAAAGCATTAGCCTCTATTCGGCCGAGTTTATTTTATGAAATGAAGAGAAATTATAAGTTTCTCAGGGTAGCAATGAGTATAGTTATGAAAAATAAAGTTGCCCAAATACATTCATGCGGTTTCGGCGAGCGATATTAATTATTTAACTGAACGGAGTGATATTTATTGAACTTTGACTCCAATTCGGCAGTGCAAATGATTTGATAGACTCAATTCTGCAAGGTTTACGGCGATGAGCGCGGTGGGTTGCCAACTGTCAGCAATGAAGTTACCAGTAACCCACCGCGTCGATCACCCTGCACGTTGCAGAATTGAGTCTGTCAAATCATGTGTATTGCCGAATTGGAGTCAAAGTTTGGTTAATATCACTCCGTTCAGTTGGCTAATTAATATCGCTCGCCCAAAGCGCATAATGGCAGAAATGGCAGAAAATCTAACCTAACCAAACCTAACCTGAATTCGTTTTCGCATTATATCAATTCAGCTTTTTTTACTGGGTGATATAAAGGAAAAGAAATAAGGACGTATCTTAGGAAAATAAATTATTTTGATTAACATTTATGTGAAGAACTACGTTTCATTATAATTGAAACGCTTTATATTCAGAATATTTAAAGCGTTGCAATTTTTTTTAAATATGGACATTTTCGAATAAACGAGATGAATTTTCAACATAAAAAGAATAACGAGAATAATAGAAATGAAAAAATAAGAAAATAATAATAACGTTAATGAAGAATGTAATAGGAGATATCTTAAGCACAATAACAGGCTTATTTTAAATATAAAATAACAAAACAATAAAAAGAATTTCAAACAAAACAGTTAAATTTTCAAACAAAACAGAATTATTTCAAACAAAGCAGTTGCATTTTCAAGCAATAAACACAAATTTGATAAAAACCAGTTAAATTTTTTACAAGAAAATATCAATTTTATATTAAACACTTTAATTTTTAACAAAACAGTACTATTTCATACAAAAATAACTGATTTTCAACAAAGTAGTAGAATCAATACAAAAGTAGTTAAGTTTTTACCTGAATAGACAAATGTAAAAAAATGATGACTTTCTTTAAAAAAATAGATTTTTTTCAAAGGGACTGGAATTTATCTACAAGTTGATAAGGAGGAAGACATAGATGTGCTAGAAGAAGGTGGCCTCACAGAAAATGAAACTATTCTAGGTTTCCGCGATTTGAAGCGCCCTTTGCCAGCGGATAGAGGCTAAAGGTACATGAGGTTCTTTTTATAGGGTCGATAGGGGCAAGTATGATATTACATCACAAACTTCAATTTTTAATAATGAATGTGAGAAAGATTATAATTAAAACACCAGATGACACAATTACGCATTGGAGTTTTCTAAAAGCATCTCCGTTTTTTTTTAATTATTGATTAAATCCTCACAGCAATAGGATATCGCATTTGTGTCCCGGGTTATCCCTGGAGTATCCTAGCGATAACCCGCCGTAATATTCTGAAAGGCGGAAATTTTGATATATCCAGGATGTCTATGGGACGTTTATGGGATATTCAAATGTCCCACGTGGGATAATAACATTTTTTACGTATCCAACGTGTAAAATTTGATTATCCCAGAAGCGACCCATTAAAAATCCAAGATATCCTGGGAAAATACAAGGTATATACAAATTTACGCCTTGCAGGATATTACGACGGATTATTAATTGGTGGAACATAAGTGGGATATCCCGGGATATCCTATTGCTATGAAGGAAGCAATAACTAATGGAAGTCACATTTGTCATAACAATAATAAAAGATATAATCTTTATCTTGCAAAAACATATGTTAAATAACTAATTTGTTTTTGATTCAAGATTTTGAATTTACCACACTAACCCCCATATCACACTTATCCCTATCGACAGTCCAAACAGTAAGACTTTTATAATCAGTATTCCTAGAGTACGAAATTTTGTTGTATGTTTACAAATATTTAATATTGTTACATGTTATTTCACACATTCAGTACATTGTTCACAGAACGAACAATTAATATAGTTCATTTATTTATTCTGAAAATTATTTGAAGACAAATGAACATATATCATTTTTAATTACATTAACACAAAATGACTTAAATTTGTTCAACTTGTTCAACAGTTGCAGGATTTTTAAAAAATCAATTGTACATGATGGTTCAAATTTACTTTCAATTTGCGTAAGATACAAAATCACCTTCAAACATACAATTTATTTTCAAAATAGGTACGAATGTTATATATGTGTGTAAGGTCAAGTTTTAAATAATTGATATTTAACTCTATTACAATTTTTTTTAAATACGCCAATAAGTACCCAGCTGAAAATTCATGTACAGGAACCTCGGAGAATCCTGCACATGTTCCTGTACAGGAAACTGCACACGAACCTGTACAGGTAATCTTGATGGTTAATGTACAGGAACATGTTCAGGATCCTATACGTGAACCTGCGTAGGAACTAATCCGCGAGGATTTGCTAGTTGCTTGGCTCTCGATGATGAGTTGCATCTTCAAAGGAATAAAAGAAAAGGTAATTTTATAGCTGTAAGCGAAATAAGTTTTCGCGATGGCTTTCTGCAATGGACCCTATACGTGTTTTTGTACAGGATCCTTCCAAAGGTTCCTTTGATGTCTTTCTGTGAGGGATCCTATACACGTTTCTGTACAGGAACCTGC
>JAABKJ010007998.1:0-11557 GCA_011634705.1 Andricus grossulariae | reverse complement strand
CTTCTCAATATAAAAACAAAAGCAACTTCGTCAACCTAGCACATCACAAGCGAGATTTTGGGATTGAAGCTTCCTGGAAATTCTTAGGTACTTCTCATGGTAAAAGTCCGTGCGATGGAATAGGAGGAACTCTCAAGCGAGAAGCTGCACGCGCTAGTCTTCAACGGCCAAGTAACAAACAGATTTTGACAGCCAGAGATTTATACGAGTGGGACTCTAATGCTTTGCCGAATATCAAGTTGATATTTTGTTCACAAAAAGAGCACAACAGAAAAGATCGGAGCTTGAACAGTCGGTTTGACAAAGCTCAAACAATTACGGGTACCCGAACCTTTCACTCATTCAAACCGATTGGTGATAATAAAATAGAGTGCAGACAATACTCGGCCTCCACAGAAACTCTTGAATTCGAAATCGAAAAGACAGCTAAACGAAAGCGCTAGAATTTTTCTTACTGACACATATATCAAACACATATCAGAAATGTTTGACAATTATATTTCCTTTTGGCTTCTGAAAATCAAAATCACCAACAAAATTTTTTTTTTTACTTTTTTCCGGGCAAAAGATTTGTTCTTTCATTAATTATATTATATTCTTAAAATATATTATTTTAACTCTAACATGTTCAAATTTGATTAAAATCCAATTAGCATTTCCAGAAACATCGACAATTCAAAAAAATGTAACTTCAAAATTCAACATGGCGTAACTTCCGTAATTTTTAAAATGTTCGAAAATCCTTCAGGGCCGAAGTTTCTCTCGTACAGCATTACAATTTCACGATGTTTTATTAAAATTGAACAACCAACTGCAGATCCTGATATTTCTGACGTGTATTGACCCAGATGTTTTTCATATTGTCTCATGGAAATGCACATTTAGAGAGAGGACTTTTCGTAAACAAGAAAATGCTCGTTGAAAACCTAAACGAAGAAACCCTAGTGGCAAATCAAATAATACACGATGCTGTAACCATGACAGGAGGAGTTACATGTTTAATTATATCTAAGGAATTGATTCTTTATATGAGGAATGCCCACGAAATATGGATGGATGCTCTGGAGAAACGGAAGAAGAAAAGGGTTCTAGAAGAAAATACCAAAATGAAAAAAAGGAAGATGAATCAAGAAGAAACAGAGTTAAAGAGTAAAAAACCCAAATTACTAGCAGATACTAGTAACAGGGATCACAGCTGGTCCTAATTTCCAGTATTTTGAAAATGGTCCTCTATTTCCTTTATTTTGTAAAATTTTTCTCTATTTTCTCTATTTTTAGTCAAAAACTTGAATATAAAAAATAATATTTTAACTTATATACCAATACCAAAAATGGAACATCAGGATCATATCAGGATAAAGATGGTAGATAGGTTACAACAAAATATTAGCAAGAGACCTACTGAAATGCTGCAAAGAATAGCAAAGAAAAGAAAAGTTTAACAAGATATTTAATACCTTATTCTGCCCTGGAGAAGAATATTCTTCCTTTGAATAAGAAATTATACCATTACTTTTTTATTGTAAGTTGTAAACTCTAAAACTTGCATATTTAATGAAATTGCTGTTAACTGTTTAGCTACAGCTGATGCTAATTAAATAAGACAAGTAAAATTGAGATTAACTTAAGTATTGTTAGAAACGCAGGTATATAGAATGTGTAAACTCAATGGAAAGGGCGTAAGCTTCAAGTAAGCTTAGGTTTATTGATACAAATTGCGAACTCTTCAATAAACAATCCGAACGGTAATGGTATTTACGAGCAATTGACTGGCACGCAGTTCCACAAGGATGTAGTTAGATCAATGCCTGTAGATGACACTGTTTATATCAACCGCGTATAGATTTCAAATATGAATCCCATTCCAATAAGTATAAAAGACTGCTAGAAGACTGTGCTTTACGATAGTTTAGGTTAGAACTTATTAAGCACATTATCATTTAAAGAGTTTATATAGTTTCATTAATTTTTAATGTATATGGTCAGACATTTATTCAAAGACGTCTCATTTTCTACTGACTTCACTCATGTAGGTTTATTAGTTTGTAATGTAAATGGTCATGTACATACGTACATTCGAAGATATCTTGTTTCCCACTGACTACGTTCTAATTTCTTCAACAACAAAAATATATGTATATAATTGTTCATCCGAATACTAATAACATTTTTATTAACCTTGATTCATATACTATCCTTCATTAAAAAAAAGTCCCCCAAAAGTCCTCTATTCTTGGAAAAAAGTCCTCTATTCCTCTATTTTAGAAAGAATAGAGACTGTGATCCCTGTAGTAATGAAATTGCATATATTGCAACTCAACTGCACTACTTTTTTCTTACTTAAAATTTAAATGCTTAAAAATGAAACAAAAATTTGTCAAATAAATTTAATGTTGCTATAGATTAAGTTACGCATGTTGCAACCCACTATGCATTTTATGTATGCTTCTATCGTAAGAGGAAGCTTATATTTATAAGCGGAAAAAAATCGGGAATTGTCCGGAAATTTCGTGGTCAAAATTTAGTAGACACCCTGTAAATTCTAAAGTAGGTGAAGATTGCAAGCATAATCTTATTCAAGTTTAAAAGACTGTGGCAACGCACAAATATTTGTTGTGTTTGTTGCAAGGCACAAGATTTAACAGTAGTGCTGAAACAGTCGGGCGTACAATCCTATGTTTAAAATAAGCTTTATATTGCCGAAGGTAATCTTTGTTGTCGAGCACATTAAATAAAAGTTCGGTTCTTTGACGACGAATTAAGTCGTTTGCATGTTTATTCGAATTCCGCAAAAGTAAAACATTCAGAGCTATCAGAATTACCTAAAAGCTTGAGTATTGCATGTGAGACCTTGATTCTAAAGAAATTTGGAGACTTTTCTTTATCTGAAGAAAAAATACATCTTTTTACAGGTTTGACATCGGAAAATATTATCGAATTGCACGAAATGCTAACGTCAATGCGAAACACTTAGACCCGCGATGTAACCAAAGCTCTTGTAGTGTTTCTATTAAAATTAAGAACAGGAAACTCCAACAAAATGCTTGCTGCAATTTTGCAATTAGAACGGGAGCAACTTGCTTCAGATTATTTCACATCTATCATGAACTCTTCTGAAGAAGATGTTTTACCCTCACGATTTTTATTAGGTGCTATCTCTGGGCGTGACCTAATTGATTTTCACACTGCTGATGTGTCTAAAATGTTATTCAATTCTGATGATGAGCTAATGTTAATTTGTGACGGTACATATGCTCGCCATCAGAAAAGCAGTAATAATGAGTACCGGAAAATCTTACTCGAGCCAAAAAAAGGTTCCCTTATGCAAGCTTTTTACTATCTGTACAACAACCGGACGAGTACTAGACATGGCAGGACCATTTCATATTAACCTGAATGTATTGGAGTCCAAGGGCTTTACCGGACTGATGCCAGCGTTGAAGGGTAATCGAAAGCAGTTTGCATTTAAAGAATAAAATCAGTCTCGTATTGTCACAAAAATTTGGTGGGCAGTGGAGTGTGTCAATGGAATAATTAAACAAAGATATCGATTACTAGACCATGTAATTGATAACAAACTACTACCGAAGGTTGGGCTGTATTTTAAATTTGCAGCATTTCTACACAGCCAATTTGGAAAGGCGTTACAATCAGATGCACAAATTTTATTAGAAGTAATAACGAGAATGAAACATCAATTTGAGGTCGAAAACACTTTGGCTGACGAAGCCGAGGAGAACTGCTGCTTTCGTAAAAAGCGTATGTTTCAAAGTGTCTCATCCAACGTCATTCTTGACTTTTCCGAGATGACGGATTCAGACCTGCATCAGGAGTCCGGGGTCGTGTTGAACGACGAAAATTGAACGGACCTCTTTTTATACCGTGGGGAGATGAAAAAAGAGGTCCTTTCGATTTTCGACCTCGGAATGGCCCCGAAGTCCCACTGTTGAAAATCTTATTTACGGGTTCCTATCAACTCTCACAAGCAGTTTCGTACTTGGCCGAAAAGTTGAATGACAATGGGTCTATCAATGTGCAATTTGTGAAAGAGCAAGCAAATATTCTAAAGGTCCAAGTACAGTCAAGATATATTAGTCGGAAATCATATAGATGTTTCATTAGTTACAGACCAAAGAGTGTGAGTATTGTAGGAATTAAAAGATATTCATACGATACAGCTTATCTGTTTTTGAAAGCTGAATGATTCCTTCGTTAAAACCTGTGGTCGCCTCCGTAGTTGGAACTCGTCAACTACTGTTGACGAGCTAGATTGGAGACTGTCAACTCCTGTTGACAGTCGTTGTTGACACTGGTCACCAGCTCCTGCTGGTGACGAGGTGATGATCGTCCCACGAACTTGCGCCAAGATTTCCTCTTCTTCTAGCTTCGTCCCATCCGGAAGAAAACGCCAGGTACTATCTGTTAGGACGACCGGGCGAGGTTTCAAGATGGGAATCGAAGTTTCAAGAACTCTTCAAAAAGTCAACTCTTCCCTAGGTTCGATCGGATGGGACGACCCGGATAGAGGAGTTGACAATTGAAGAGTGGCGAAAAGTGTGGAGCAGGTGTGTTAATCCCAAGTCAAAAATTCTACGTAAAAATGTTGCTCCTCAAAGAGCAGATTTTTTTCCATGTATAGAACAAAGGTAGCAAAGTCAATGACCAAAAAGATTTCAGCAGACTGAGTTTTTATTCCAGATTCTTCGTTAGGCTAGGTTCAGAGACGAGAGGCGGTCGTGCTTTTCCCAAGGAGTCGGAAGGCAGAGTGAGGAACGGTAAAAAAAGGGGTGGGGATAAGAAGGCCCCAACCATCGCCCCCTCTTTTGAGATCCAATGCACGAGAGTGGGCGGCTGGCGCGGCGAGACCGCGCAAGTCTCGCACTCGCGATTAATGATCTTCTTGAAGAATGATCGGACTGGAAGAAGTTATTGTGCGTTACCCGTTCGGGCATTATTACACAATCTGAGAGAAATTTGACATGACTGGAATTTAAAGTGACGTTTGTTATATGTGGGAAAAAAAGCCCGCTGGCGGGAAAAAACCACAAAATCTGATGATTTATTTTATGAAAGAAAAGTAAAGAAGAAGAGTGGGAAGGGGATAGAGGGGTCGAAAGATATGGCAGAAAATGTGATGTCCTATATATATATAGTTCCCCCACTCTGACACGCCGTGCCGCCTCTAGACTTATAATATCTTTGCTTTAGCCTTATGCGCTTGCGTTGGGTTAGTACGGTCATTGGTCGTTTGCGTCGGAAAAGGCGCACAAATTCAAAACTAAAATTAAATGCATTTTCTTAATTACATATAAATAATTATTATAAATTGCAAATAAGTATATAAAATTGCTACAATTGTGATTTAGGGTAGGCAAAAAAATTATTAGACATATATTTTAAAAACTGTTATTTACAAAATATAAGTCTAATAATTTGTTTCCCCTACCCTAAAGATATCGTTGATAAAGGTTCTGTTTTTCATGATCTTATTCGTACTCAAGTATTGATTTATGTCTCAGGTGCCTAATGATTGATTTCGAAAATAATTAACACTAATATGAGATGAACCTTGTGTTGTGTAATGTGATTGTACAGTTGATCTGTAAGATCGTTACTTATTTGAGACATGTAAACAGAAGTTGGTTTGTTTTTAAGAGTTAATAATTTCACTGCAATATTTGCTTATTTTTTCTCTGTTGTTTAAAATGTATTCTGTCAACCTATAATGCATAATAATGTATAGACCTGTATGTCTGAGCGCATAATGCCTGCATAATTTCGGAATTTTCACCGCATAATCACCACATAAAAGACTCGAATTTTGATGCATAATTCGGCATTCTCGAATGCATAAATTTCACATCTCTGCTTATTTTATAGAGAAATTTAATACTTTCAACCTATTTAAGAGAAAAAGTGTTAACTCTCATACAATTAACATTAAAAGAGCGTAAGCAATCATCGAAAAACAGGTGGTCTCAATACTCTTTACCGCACACGTAATTTTGAACTTTTTCCGGAATTCTTAACTTTGGAAGAATTACAATTAAAATTCTTTATTTCTGAACCAAGGAAATAACAGCTTGGTTTTATTTTTTGACTGGAAATCTTATTAATTCTTATCCTTTGTCCAATCACTTTAAATGTTACTTGATATTGGGTACATGAAATTATAATTCTTATTACCTTCTACAATTTCTAAGATTCCAATTTAAAAGTTTCAAATTTGAGATTTTTTAGTTTTAAATTTTCAAGACGAAAAGTATGCAGTTTTGAATATCTAATTTTAAAGCGGATTTTTTCCACTGCCTTAAATTTAAAGTTATTTAATTTTTGAAGCTTGAATTTTAAAATGTTAGTTTTTAAGTCTCTTCATTTTTTATTATTCAATTCAAAATGTAAATTTGAAACTTTTTGATTAAAAATGAAGTAATTTTTAAAATGTGGCGGCATTTAATTTAAAATCACCTAATAAAATTCGAAGGATTTCCTTTTATACCTAAATATTTTAAAACGTTTGAAATTAAAATGGATGGTTTTTAAATGTTTGAATTTTTTATTTTTAATGTTTTAAAAATTGAGAAAATTTCAGCAGTAAAAGATTGATTTTTTTTTTGCTTTTTAGCGGCCACACATTTTTATAGATTGTTCCCCTTATAATCACAACCTTCATTACTCTCGATATTTTTGTTTACCATCATATAATTTTCACAAAACCTCTTCATTTCAGGTTCAGGTGAAAGTATTTATCCAGGTTTAGAGAAAAAATTTATCACCACGCCTCACATTTTACGTTCTTCCACAATATCATTAAAACTTGTCGGATTAAAGCTTGAACTATTATTCCGAAACTTTGCCAAAATGTAATCATATAGTTTAGGTTGCTTCATCACCAACACAAGCCAAAACTTAAAAACTGTAGTAACTCAGGTTCTTGCAGCCTATTCAATCAGCAGATACCTGAAAACTCTCTTCTTTGGAAGGATCAGCTCGTTTCTGGCTCAGTAATGAGCCGAGGAGTAGGCTGACCTATGTTGTCTGTGACTGTGTACGACTGTACGGAGTGACGTTGGTAGATCCGTAGGTCACAAGACACAATGTAAAACGGTGACGATGCGTACCGTTTCAAGTTAGTGGGGAGATCCCCCCTGGCCTCTTTGCAAGCCACTATCTTCATTCCGATTACTCGGCGGTGGCTGTTGCACGGAATTCCTGCTCACAGTAGACAGTACTGAGTGTGAGTACTGAGTCTCGGGAATGGTTTCCGAGCTCGCGTTCGGTTCGAGGTTCCTAACTTCGCGAATCGTTTGAACTTTAAACCTTAGGGTTTACTCAAATAGGCTAAAAACCGCATTCAAATCGTTCGTGTGTTCCTGGTGAAAACCAGAGGCCAAAGTGTCCTTTTCTATGCCAGTGATTAGTGCTTATTTCGGCAATATGTTAGAACAGGAGAACTTTCAAACTTCCTGCAATGATTGTACCGAGTTTATCAATCGGTATCGGGAACTCCTCCAACGGGTAAGTCCCAGAACTCCTAAAATCCCTATTTCCCATACCAAGTGAATTAAAAGTACCATTAACAGAAAGTTGTGAGAAGAGGATGAATGTCAAATTAATTTGTGAATTTTTTAAGGGATTTAGTTCTTCTATCTGAAGAACATTCTGCCGTTAGATGTGGAGCATTCTTAAACGTGTTTCTATATTAAGAAGAGAGTGCAAGTTCCTTCATTTAGATTTTAGAAGAGCTTCGCAACCAACTTCTACACGCAACCGTCTCGATTCTAATAGGAAACTTTTTTTCACTTACGAATTTAAATGTTATATTTCTTCCAAATTGTTCTCAAATATTGAATCATATCTGAATCAACGTCCATTTAAGAATCTAAAATTTCATATATAGATATCTCAATAATCTGCAGGTGTTAAATTTGAGATTTGCATTGGACGATAATATATTTGATAAAGCCGATGAACGATTCAAGTAAAATTAAGAGTGTCCAGAAGTTTCACCCGGTTTTTTAGACTTTCAAGAGTGATATAGCAATAATTGAGGAGATTATTCAAATGAATTTGTTTACAATCCGCTGGCCTAACTTCGATGGCCTCGCTTTCGCTTAAAGTCTTTTCTGGAGAATTCCAATCGACCTTCGTGTAGTTAGCGAAAGTTTCTCTAGCCTTCCGAATGCCTTCATTCACACTGCATTAATAGTCAGCTGATCCATTGCACCGTTCCCTATTTCATTTCTCCTCTTATTAAAATGGCCAGGGGATTGGGAAACCATAAAAGGACAGTAAATTTATTTTTTGTTTTCACGCTTTGAAGGCTTGAATTTGAAAATGTAAACGACTTGACCACGAACTTTTCTTCTAAAGTTTTCGCCTTCAAAAAATGCTTCCAGTGTAGTTACAAGAGAAATTAACAAATTATATGATTAAATAGAGGAATAGATCATCGAAAAAAGTTACCCCAAAAGTTAATCAAAGTGTTTACAAACACACAAGTGTCCATTAATCTCAATTTTATTCTCCCCCTTCCCTAGAGGCGTAGGCTGTCAACATTTAGAGCGCTGCCCACGCAAACATAAAGCACTTGGAAATTTGATTACCAGTAGGACAATAAGAAAATAGAGAAGAAATGTAAATTAAATTAAATCGGCTGGCTTCACCTGTCTGCGAGCATTTGTGAGCCGCTACTGATTACGGATTCATGTAAAAATTTTTTAAAAATATTTCACCTCTAAAGTTTGTATCTCAAAGTTGGAAGTTAACTTTGATAGCGATCCAAGAGAGTTTGTCATTATGAATAGAAATGAGTCCGCATATGTTACGTCAGTATTTCAACATGATATTAGGCTTTTCCGGATGTATGTGTAAGAAACGCAGGCTTATGGGCATATATGATTCATCAGAGAACTTTTCTTGAACTTACCAGAGTGTTCTATTCGTCTTTTCCCGCCTTTGCGACAATCAGCGCCAATTGCACGCAGCAAATATGATTAAAGCGTGGTATTGATAGATTCTCGTGACTCGCGTGGTAGATTCTACAGAGATATTTTTTCTTTTTTTTTTCTCGATATTGAAATTATCTGGCAACGAATATTTCTTACTTGCAAAAGCTATCGTTTTCCGAAAAGATAGCTGAAACACATTTTTAATTTTATACAGACTAAACGTGAGATAGAATCATATATTTTTTTGATTTTTTTTCTATTTATACTCTTGGGGTAAACATTAAGGCTGTGGTCTTAAATTATGTTCTATATTGAATATTTATCCGCAAAGTGCTTTACGTACACTCTTCCCTTGTATTTCGTGACGTATTGGACTTCTCTTAAAAATTTCAGGCACCGCAAAGTACTTTCCGTATATTTTTCCATTGCATTTGGTCAATTTGCTTAATATTCGCAATTTTAAATATATATTTTTGAACATACATTTTTGTATATAAATAATTAAAAATTATAATTTTAATTATGATAGTTTTTTTAGATGTTTTTTTGTAACACTAACCTTTCGAGAATATCTAGGTATTTCGATTTTTTGAAATTAAAAACCGATTCTTTTCAAAAACGGCGCTGACGAAGATTTTATATCATCTAGTATTATTCGGAAATTTTTTGTGTCAATAAGGAACTTTCTGTTCCAATAATACTTTTTGCTACTTTGGAAAGATTTCTATTCCTATAATAATACACTTTATCAATAATTTGCGAATTGTCTAGCAGATGGCAGCACTTCAGATTCGAATCACGAATCTTCACAATCACTCTTCTGTGACCAATCACTAACATGCGTATTTTTTTAAGGGAGACTTGGAAAAGAGGTTCGAGATGTGACAGATGACTCTGCTGTGACCAGTCACTAAAATGCCGTAGTACAACATTAAAATAGAGCAAAACATGCCTTATCTGTATACGAGTACACTACGTATTATAATTCTCTATCTCGAGGCTTCGGATTAAAACTTTAGTGTCTTAAATACTTGAAATTGTTCAAATTTACAAGCTTCGATTCACTGAATAATCTCTTTTTTCATTGTGTTATTCTTGTCTCTACTGAGCCGAAAAGTGAGGTTTTTGGAAAGTTTATTTTTAAACTGTGAATCAATTTGCTGCTTATTCTGCAAAAATTATTCATGATAAAATGGATTTCCTTTCAATCCTAATCTATAAACAATTTTTAAATTATATGGAAAGTATGGTACAACTTTATTGAAAAGAAATTAAATCTTATCTTCTAATATGATTCTAAATCAAATTAAAATAAAGGAGATATACAAAATTGCTCTAGATCAAAACGATCAATTCTCATCTGATCTGGTTTACATTGTCAAATTGAATTATCTTTTAATTAAGGCACGACTTGTTTTCGGATTTCATATCTGAAATCGTCTACAGTTATCAGTAGTTGTCAATTATTTTTGTTTATGTCAATGAATCATCATAAAAGCTGATTTAAATCGTTTTTTATTTTCCTCTTTGAATTTGTTATTGCTCATGTACAAGGCATTGTACGCTTTATCAATACTTGTTATTATCGCAAAAATTATTAACGAACTCTTTTACTGTGTACTGCCTACAACTCTTTCTTTTCATGTTAGATTGTTGTACATGCAGTCATTTGATCCTAGCACACGCAATATTGATTAACTTTTCTCGGTAATTAAAAATAAATTAAACCTCGTGAAATTTTTCATTTAATTCAGCAGTATTTTTTAGTTTTAATAAATAATTTCACTACACTGTCTTTAATTTTGGTTTCTTAGGACCGAAGGGCAAATAACGGTAGTTTGTGCGCGTTTATGCGCCAAGCTGATCAGCGCTCCGCCCCGAAAACTGTCATATTTAAAAAATTTACTCAGATTTGTTTTCATTGTAGCAGGCTTATTTATATCTTTTCTAATCTGCATTTTCAAAAAATGTGATCTTCAACCTTCGAGGAACATATTCTAAAAATGTCAGTATAAGATCTAAATTATTAGGGCCTTTATTAGGCTTTGAAAACAGTGAAAATGGCACTTCTCAAGCAACCGTAATTCATATTTTTTATGAAATTTTCATTGAAAAAATGCTTTTATGTGGATTCTGAGGACCTCAAGAACAACATATTAAAAGTTCAAATTAAAAAGTGGATAACCTCGTGGTTTAAATCTTAAATGAAAAAAAGTTGGTTTTCCCCATGTTGATTACATAAGAACTTCAAGGACGATGGGCCACCTCTAAATATTGTTTAAAACTAATAAACAAAGTCTGTCTTCTACAATAGCATAAGTTACCGTTATTTGCCCTTCGCTCCTAAGAAACCCAAAAGTGTTTTTTTTCTGGTCACACTGTCATAAGGACAACCGCAGGATTTTGCCGGGAGCAAGTGCTAATCTTAAAAATTGTACCCGCTCCCAGTGAAATCGCGGTAAAATTTCAGCTGTAACCACATCTCACAACCGTGAGATGGGTGGCCGGTCTGCGACGAATTTAATACGGTGATCCGGCAAAAGTCTCGTGTACCCTGAGGACACGGAGCGACCCAAGGACGACCGCCTTCTGCATTTTCCCCGCAA
>JAABKJ010007997.1:0-11558 GCA_011634705.1 Andricus grossulariae | reverse complement strand
AAGAAACTTACTGTACACTTAATAAATTTAGTATACATATAACTTCATAAAAGAAATTTAGTATACGTAAATATACTGAAAGTAATGAGTTCAGTAAACACATAGGAAATTTAATATGCCCGTGTAAACTAAAATTGCAAACATTTCTAACAGTGTATATTTTTGAAGGACTGCTTCAATACCGAAAACTAGCCTTGAAATGATACTTTTTTTACAGTGCTACTGAAACATAACATACATTGGTTAGGTGAATTTAGTATACGTGTGTATTAAATTTAATATACAGTTCGGTAAAGCAGTGTGCTTCTATTTCTTTAAATCTTGTGAAATATTCGCAAATATATATATGATATAGTACATAAATAATCTAGAATTCATCGACTGAATTGTTATTTATAACTAAAGTGCAAGGTGCAGGTTAAACTTTTTCTAAAAATCGCTCTAAATAATAGATATTTAATGTGATTACAGTCGAACGTGGGTTATGTCCGTTATTTATTTGCTTAATTGAACTTTTAGACTTAACATTCTATTTCATTTTTGGTTAACTTGAAAAAGGTATCATGTTTTATTATTTAGAATAAAAAATTACTGCTCAACTTCTTTTGAATTTGTGTAAATTGGAATTATTTGATTTTTCTTCTAAGTGATTAGCATGAATGTATATAAAATTTAATATACACGCTCTTAATGACGATTTCACATACTTGACTTATCAATTTTAATATGCATTGGTATATTAAATTTAATATTATTTTTAAGAGCGCATATGTCCTAGACATTTTGAAGATCTAGGTAGTAGTTGAATTTTCAATGAATAATTAAACTTTCAACCAAAGAGATTGACAAAATATTCATTTTCACCCAAAAAAGAAAACGATTGTCCAACCAACCCTGGTGGAAAATTTTGCACAAAAAAGTATAAGAAACTAAAACTATTTTTACAGGAATCTACAAGTAAATAGTGAAGTACAATCAAAATTACAGGAAATTACAACTTTTTTCTATTATTGAGACGAATTTAGTACTTTTTTGTATTTTTTGGTACATTGGTGTATTTTATTGTAGTTATAATTATCTACAAGAATTTACGAAAATATTGCAATGAGACAATTTTAAATTAAGTTGTGTACATGATCGCTATTACAAAAGAAACTTCTATGTTTAAACTTTAAAGGAATGCTAGAATATCAAAGGAAAATAATGAATAATTGTTATTGAAAAACAAAAAAAACCTTGCTTTGAAGTTTTTTTTTCAAATATATAGCAATCGATTGGACACTATATGTATATCTCATTTCAATTTATGTCAGTGCAATGTTCTCAATATTTGTCATCCTAGGTCGAAAAAGAACAACTTTTTGACTGCAAATGAAAATTGAAAAATTGAGAAAGAATTGATCAACGTCTTTGAAATTAAAAGATTCGAACTCTTGTAGATAAATTTTTTTTTCGTTAGATGTTATAAAAACTAAATCGCAAATTTAAACACTCAAAGTGAAATACTTTTGAATTTTAAAATTAATGCTTGAAAAAAATGTTAATTCAAAGCTCGATAATTTACGCGTATTGAATGGAAGCTTTTAACACTTTTCAATTAAAAATTTTTTTATTAACAGCCGTTCAACTGCAGAATTTTTAATTTTAACTCTTATACATTGTACAGTTGAAAGATTTAATAACATTGAAATCCACGGTATCATTTTCAATGTTATGAATTAACGAATGAATAAAAAAATGTATACATTTCCAAAGTTATATCATTTTAAGCAATTTTAAGCTGGAAACATTAATTTATAAATTACAATTTGTTTTGAACTCTTTTTAAAAATTCCCTAATTTTATTAAATTTTATTATCTCGGAACTCGAATTTTTTGTACAATTTTTTTGAAATCCTGCAAAAGTGAAAGAAATTACCTTAAAACCATTCAGATTCTCTTTTGAAAATTTTGGAAATCTCATAAAATATTCCATTTAAATTAATTTGTCAAACAACAAAAATTATTGTTAGTTTTTCTAGGAATTTTGATGAAAATTTTTTATTTATTCAAAACCTTTCAAAATGCTTAAAAAGCTTATAAATTTTATATTCGAAATTGTCAAAAATCTACATTGTGTTTTGAATGTTTTGAAATCTTTTCACGTTTTCAATTATTTTGCAATCTTTTCAAAACTTCTAAATATATTTTAAACTTACTCGATTACTTTCCACGTTAATAATTGTTCAATTGTTATTTATCAATCAAATTTTTGTTCAAATATTTTTAATTATTCTTTTTAAATTAATTTTTCGAAATTCAAATTATTTTAAGTTTTCCCAGCAAACTTAAGAAATTTTTCTTATTTTCTTAAAACTTTCAACAATCCTTGAAAAGCTTTAAAATTTCATTTCAACATCTTCAAAATTCTAAATTTATTATTTTTATTTTTCGAGATCTTTTCCAGTTTTAAATTAAGTTTGGACCTTCTCAAAACTTATAAATATTTCTTAAACTAACTCAAATTTTTTCCGAATTGATAACAGTCCAATTGTTATTTATGAGTCAAAATCAAATAATTTCACTTACATATTAAAAATGTATTGAATAGAACAATTAAAACTGTAGCGTTCAAAATTTAAATGTAATACTCCCGAAATAATAACGATTCAAGGCTTTCTATTTCAAATAATTCAGTTTAAGATTTTTTATCTTCTAATATTGGATTTATAATTGCTCATTTTGAATGAAAAGTAAAATATTACTGAATATTCAAAAAAATGTCTTCATTAATTAAATTTTTTTTATTAAATGGTTTAAAAATTGAATATTTCAGATTGGAATGATATTTGAATAGGATTTGGAATTGAAAAAGAGTGTCTAATTATCAACGTGTTAATTTGAAATTATTTAAAAATTAGGAATAGTTTATAAAGTTTCAATCGAACGCTTACATTTTTTTAACTAATGAGGCTTGCAATCTTTGAAATCTCTTAAAAATAGCAGAAATCTCTTGAAATCTTATCATTTATTTAAAAATCCTATGAATTCCTTTAATCAGGTGAAACTCCTTAAAATTTCTTGAAATCCCTGCAATCCTTAGAAGTCCCAAGGAGTCCCTTGCAATTTTATTTAATTTATTTTCTAAACTTCTCTGTATATCCGTTGGAATCCCATGAAATCTTTTTAATATTATTGATATCCCGGATACCCTTTCATAATTCTATATAATTTATTAGAATCTTTTGAAATACCCTCAACTCTTAAAAATCCTTTGAAATGTATAAAATCCCTTATATCTTGCGAAATCCCTAGTAATCTCACAAAAATCAAGTAAAATCCCGTAAAAATCTTGAAATCTGTAATATCTACCAAAAATGATGTCGCCGAAATTCCCTGAAATTCCATATAATCTAATGAAATCTAATAAAGCCTCTGGAATTCTCTTCAAATCTTTGATATTTTCCTAAATTCGTTGGAATTTAAAAAAATACCCTTATAGATTCGAAATCTCTTGAAATCTTCAAAAACGTTATAATCTTTTCTTTATTATGGAATCCTTTAATTTCTTTTCAAATCCTCTGAATCCCTTAAATATGGTGAAATTCCATGAAATCCTTTAACATTTTTTAAATATCGTAAAAATTCCTTGAAATATTTCGAATTGTTTAAAATACACTATATTCTTGAAAATATATAAAGTCTCTTAAATTTCGTAAAATCCTTAGAATTTGATTCCCTTTAATTCACTCCCTAAAGTTCTCTATAGAAATTTTTTCAAATTATCTAAAACCTCTTGAAATTGTTGAAATCCTTCAATCTAAAATCCCCTGCAATTTTTTAAATCTTTTGAAATTCATTGCATTTTCTTAAATCTTCAAAGTCCTTGGAGATCCTATAAAATCGGGAATTCTAAAATAATGTTTTTCGCCCACCCTGGTACGTATTTTTAAGTTTTTACTCATTATATTGGTTTAATTTACTTTAAAAAAATAGCAGAAACCTATAATTTACGATATTTCGCCTTTCATTAATACCATTAATATCTCATTATAACCGACGGTATTAACTACGAGGTGCATCTCGACTTGGGAAGACTCGCGTTGTTAAGCCATTTCGAGCGCGGATAGCACTCGGATAGGTGACCATGTACGATGTACGACCAGATTGTGTATTCGCTGTGTTTAAACTAATGTCCAGCGGGGGAGATCTACCTTCAAAGTGGACAGTCGGAAAGCCGGCTGAATTAAATGGTTTCCTACAGTTTTCCTTTCCTCTGGCCAAAACATCCAAGCAAATGCGAGTACTTCTAATAATGTCGGATGCAACGTTATCACTGGTCAAGATTGAATTTATACAGTGATTATGAGCTCACTTTAGCTAAGAAAAAATGTTCACAGGCCCATACCTAGTGAAGTGGAGTCATCTGGCGGTATGTGTACTCTTGCTAAAGGACTTAAATGATACTCTAGCAGCTTCGTGTAATGTATTGAGGAAAAATGTTTAAAAAATTGTTCCGCTTAGTCCCATCTTACGGTAGTGATTATTCTGACAGTATAAAAATATAGTGAGGGTTCTGTTCTTTTAGTACCCTTTTCTGGGATTTTTTCATTAAGTTTATACTCTGCGAGACGAAATTTCTAGCAGTTTATTCCATAATACTGCATTTACCTCCTGTGTGGAAGGAAGCTCTTATAATGGACGTAAGGCGTTCTATAGGGTGTCAGCATTATCATGTAAATCTGAGCATATTCCCAAATGGCATCGATCGGAATAAAGTAACTCCCCTGACATTACAAATTGATGTTACTGTTATTCTGAGAATAGAATTCTACATCCTCCATGTGCATCATGTACTGTCGATAGACATACAATTGGGTCCATATGGAGCTTTTCTCTCATTCGCTTCTTTTTATTCTTTATCAACAAATCATTTCGTGCAGACACTTTATTTCAAAGAAAAATTATACGACGGTTTCAAATGACAAAGTTCTATCTCGGAAAATGTATACTGAAAAGTTATATTTTGGGTGGCGAACTCTCGAAGCTTCAATATCTCATATAAATTGTATTGGGAACACTAGCGCCCTCAACTTCATAGAAATTTTTACAGGGTGTCCAGCGGCCTTGAAAACCTTGAATTATCCTTGAATTTTTATTAAACCTTGAAAATCTGGAAATCTTGAATTTTTCACGAGAACCTTGAATTTGATTTGTGTTTTGCTTAAAAAAAACAGTTAACAGTTATTTCATTGAAATACGTAAAGTAATTTAAAGCTTTTAGTCTGTTATGAAAGAAACATCTCGTTTAGAAGAAATCTTCTTGTTGAAAAGTTTTTTTTTTATTAAGATATAATTTATCTTTTGTTCATTACAGAATAAATAGATTTCAAGGTACTTTTTGTAGACTGTATCAATCAGTGTATATGTTACAGGCAAAGTATATAATCCAGGCATTATATATAATCCCTAGGCATGATATATAATGCCTGGCTATTTCAGGCAAAGTATGTAATCGAATGCATATTATATTTACATTGTCTAGGCATTTTATATAATCCCTAGGCATTATATATAATGCCTGGCTATTTCAGACAAAGTATGTAATCGAATGCATATTATGTACATTGCCTAGGCATTTTTTATAATCCCCAGGCATTATATATAATGCTCGGCACGAGATAGGTAAAGTATATAATCTTGATTTTCAATATAATGATACAGTTAAAGAAGAGCATGATAAATTGACGTACAGTTTTGGAATTCAACACACGTTTACTTGATATTTATTAAATTCAGTTTCAAAATTAGATTTTAAAATATTCAAAAGGATTTTGAATATTTCGCAAAGATTTTACGGATTTTAAAGATTTAAAAATTCGTGCACGCCAGATTTCAAAGATTTCACAACAATGTCACAAAGATTTTGAAACTTTAAAAAGATTTGAAGGATTTCAACTATTTTAAAAAGGTTACAGTGCACTAGATTTCCAAGGTTTCAAAAAATTTCAAAGTTGTGAAACGATTTCAAAAGGTTTCGAAACATTTTAGAAGATTATACAAGATTTTATCAATATTTCAAATAATTGTATAATTTCAACAAACAAAAGTTTAAGAAAGATTTCAAAGATTCAAAAACATGTTAAAGATTTTTAACGATTTCAAAATTTTTTAGAATGTTTCAAAAGATTTTGTGAAGATTTTAAATATTTCAATGATTTCATAAGCATAAAAAAGATTTCTCAAATATTTCAAATAGTTCATTAGGATTTCAAAATATTTCAAGAATTTCAAAGATTTCAAGTGGGCAGTATAACAGATTTCAAACATTTCAAATATTCTAAAAGATTTCAAATTTTTTTAGAAGATCTCACAAGATTTTAAATACTTCAATGATTTCAAACCAAGACAAAAGATTTCAAAAATATTTCAAAGAATTCATAAGGATTTCAAAATATTTCAAAAATTTCAAAGATTGAAACAAGGTTGCTGTACAACAGGATTCAACGATTCAAAACATTTCAGAAAGTTTAAACGATTTCAATTTTTGTTAGAAGATTTCAAAGGTTTTTACAAATATTTCAGCGATTTATAACGATTACAAAAATTTCAGAAAGTTTTCACAAATATTTCAAAGAATTCATAAGGATTTTAAAAGATTTCAAGAATTTCAAAGATTTCAAAAAGCGTGCAGTACACCAGATTTCGAAGATTGTTATTTTTTTCAAAATATTTCACAAATATTCCAGTGATTTCAAACGCATATGAAAAATTTCAGAAACATTTCACAAATAGTTCAAAGAATTCATAAGAATTTCAAAATATTTCCAGAATTTCAAAGATTTCAAAAAGGGTACAGTACACCAGTTTTCAAATATTTCAAAACATTTCAAAGATTTTAAATGATTTCAAAAGGCTTCACTAAATTTGAGAAGATTTCAAAAGATTCCAATGATGTCAAACGAACACAAAGGATTTCATAAACGAGGATTGAAAAAAGATTTCACAACTCTTTCAAAGATTTCGAAAAATTTGCCAACGATTTCAAGGATTTCAAAGATTTGGTAAAAGTTTTAAAAGATTCAAAAAGATTTTTCAAAGGTTTCACAGAAATTTCAAGATTCCACAAAGGTTTCAAAATATTTAACAAATTCAAAAAAGATTTAAAAGATTAAGAAGATTTCAAGAATTTCGAAGATTTAAAAATATACCCAGAGTTTTCATAAAGACAAATAATGTTCGCAAAAAATTAAGAATTTGTTTATTTATGGTTCTGCTTTCTTTACAAATTTTTGGCCAATAAAAAATAAAAAGTCAGAGAATTTTATTGATCAGAAAATTCAGAAAAATCAGAAAAAAGACAAGGATTTGGAAAAAATCTTGTAAAAGTAAAATTTAAGATTTTGGTCGTAAATAATAATGGTTAGGGAAAATGAAAAATTTGTCAGGGAAAAATGAGAGAATTTTGAAAATAAAGTTTTGCGATCACCCTGATCTGATACTCTTGTTATTAATTTATTTGCTTTGAATTTCTATTTCTGTTTCTTTTTTTTCAATTTACTTCCTTCTGACGATTATATTTTTAATTTAAAATTTTTTATTTGGTTAAAAATGGAACTTTTTTTGAACATTCGTCTTTTTGGTTTAAAAATTCAACTGTTTTAATAGAAATGTCATTTTTTGGATAAAAATGCAACTGTTTGGTTAAAACCTAATCAATTTTGGTTAACAATTCAATCATTTCGTTAAAAATTCATCTGTTTTGGTTGAATTAGATTCTTTTTAATTTAAAATTACAATTTTTGTTGTTGAAATATGTATTATTATATTATTCATTCAAAAATAATCTTTTTGGTTTAAAATTGAACTATTTGGTTAAAGGTTGAACAAAATTTTTTTTAAAAAATCATGTTTTCTTGTAAAAGATTTATAATTTTAACAAAAATTTATATCCTTGCTTCAAAGTGGAAATATTTTGTTGAAAATTGATCCTTTTTAATTGAAAATTCAACTTCTTGGGTAATAGTTGAACTACTTTGTTGAAAAATTATTTTATTTTCACTGAAGTTTTTTGATGGACACTTTATATTTTTCAGTTAGAAATTCGTTTTTTTTCCGTAGGAAATTAATGTTTTTGATTTTATTGCTGTTACGTTTCTATTACATTTTTTGTTTTTGGCTCGAAAATTTAACTATTTGGTTGAAAATGCAACTGTTTTTGGTTGAAGCTTAATCTTTTTTTATTAAAAATTCGACCATTTGGTTGAAAATTCATTTTTTTATGTTGGAAATTCATCTGTTTGGTTTAAAATTCAACTGTTTTCTAAAACATTTTACTTTTTAGTTTGAAAATGTAACTATTTTGCTGAACGTTGAATTATACAGTTGAAATTTCAACTATTTTTTTAATAATTCATTTTTTTGTCGAAAATTTAACTGTTTTGTTGAAGATTCCTCCTTTTGAATTGAAAATTCATCGTTTATGTTAGAAAATTTTAAGTTCACTATTTTGTTGAAAAATCATCTTTTTGGGATGAAAATTCAACATTTTTGTTAAAAATTCATATATTTTGACAAAAAGTCCTCTTCTTAGATTGAATTTTTTTCAAAGATTCAACTGTTTTTGGTGAAAGTTTAATCTTTTTTTATTCAAAAATTCGACCATTTGGTTGAAAATCAATCTTTAAAGGTGAACATGGAACTGTTTGGTTAGAAGTTTAACTATTATATTGAAAATGCATCTTTTTTGCTTGAAATTTCAGCTATTTGGTTAAAAATTCAACTCTCTTGATTGAAAATGAACTTTTCAGTTGAAAATACATATGGTCGCGTTTAAAATTAAACTATTTTATAAAAAATTCTGCTTAGCTTAAAAATTTAACTATTTGGTTGAAAATTCGACTATTTTGTTAAAAAATCATCTTTTTGGATGAAAATTCAACTGTCTTGTTAAAGATTTGTTGATTTCGACAAAAAGTCCTCTTCTTGGAATGAAATTTTTTTTTAAGATTCAACTGTTTTTGGTTGAAGTTAAGTTTTTTTTTGTTCAAAATATCGACTATTTGGTTGGAAATTCAACTATTTAATTAAAAATTCCACTTTTTTTGGTTGAAAATTCGATTTATTGTCTCTAAATTTCAACTATTTGATTGAAAATTCAACTGTTTTTGGTTGAAGTTTAATCTTTTTTGTTTGGAAATTCAACTATTCTGTTGAAAATCCATCTTTGTAGGTAAAAAATGCAAGTATTTGGTTAAAAATTGAACTATTTTGTTGAAAGTTTTTTTTATATTTTTCTACAAATTTAACTATGTTATAAAAAATTCATTTATTTAGTCGAAAATTGAACTATTTTGTTAAAAAATGCTCTTTTGGACTGAAATTCATCTTTTATGCTAGAAAACTTGACGTGTATTCTTTGTTTATTACAAGTTCGACAATTTGGTTGAAAATTCATCTTTGTAGGTAGAATATTCAATTATTTGTTTATAATAGGGCTCCGAACGGGTTACTTTTTTGATCCGCGGTTACTAAAAGGTTACTTATTTTATGAAAAGGTTACTTTTGGTTACGTTTTTGCCCTAAATAACGAAATGAATTAATTCATTAATCGTATTATTTAAAAACTTGTGAAAAATGTAAAAATTCAAAATTTTCCAGTAAATTTGACACTTTAGAGCCGGGAAAATTAGAGCATAACAATAAAATAATAATTAGTTTGTATGTAAAATGTATAAAAAAGGCTATAATTGAAATTCGGTTGAAAGTTGAATAATTTTTGTTGAAACTATATTTGTTGTTGTTGAAGATTCATCGTTTTAGTTGAAAATTCGTCTTTTTTCGTAGAAAATTAATCTTCTTGATTGAAAATCACCCTTTTTTTGAAAATACATAATTTGATTTAAAAATTCATCTTTTTGGTTAGAAATATACTTATTTTGTTGAAAATTCGTCTTTTTCGGTTGATGATGCCTCTGTTTTCGTAGAAAATTTAACTATTTGGTTAAAAGATAACTTTTTTTGTCAAAAATTCATATTTACTTGTTGA
This sequence comes from Andricus grossulariae, assembly GCA_011634705.1. Classification (NCBI taxonomy): domain Eukaryota; kingdom Metazoa; phylum Arthropoda; class Insecta; order Hymenoptera; family Cynipidae; genus Andricus; species Andricus grossulariae. Next base: position 1,531 of record JAABKJ010007997.1, on the reverse strand, counting down.
AAATTCAACTGTTTTGTTAAATTTGGTCTTTTTGGCTTAAAAACTCAACAGTTTGGTTGAAAAATAACCTATTTTGTTGAAAAATTGTCCTTTTTAATGAATTTCACTGTTTTTGATATTAAATTAAAATATTTTTTGGTTATTATATCAACTATTACATTTTTCGTTAACGATTAATTTTTTTTTGGCAGAAAAATTCAACTATTTTGTTAAAAGTTGAACGGCTTTCTTCACCAAACATTTTTTGTTGAACATTCATAATTTTAGTTGAAAAAAAAGAGAAAAAAAGCTTTCTTTTTGGTTACTTTTTTGCCACATTGTTACTTTTCGGATGCTTTTTTGAGAGAAGTATGGTTACTATTTTAATATTTTTTTGAAGCTCAAGCAGTTCCGAGCCCTGTTATAAAAATAACTATTTTCTTGAAAATTTAATTGTTTTGCTGAAGGTTCAAGTATTTTGTTAAAAATTCATCTTTCCTGGTCGGAAATTCAACTTCTTTTTGAACATTCGTTCCATTGGATCGAGAATTCATCTTTTTTTTTGTTGAAAATGCAACTGTGTTTAAGTGAAGTTTAAGAATTCAACTGTTTTGTTGAAAATTGTATTATTTTTGTAAAAATATCATGATTTGGTTAAGAAATCCTCTTTTTTGTTTGAAAATTTGTTCTTTTGGATTGAAAATTCACTCTCTAAATCCGAATTAGTAGAAATGTTATTAATGCAATTACTAGCATTGTATCTCACTGTTGAATTAGTAATTTTATATTTTCTATTAATATTATTATATATATTAATAATGGTCCTATTTAAAGCAATTTTTTATTTGTCGCAACAATTGAATGTACAATTATTTGCACTATCATTCATTGTCTCCTTTAAAGATATAATCAAAATATTGATATAATTTTTTTAATAAAGTTTCTGATGTCTCGAAAATTGAAAATTATGGTCTTTTGATAAATAGCTAGAAATTTAGGGTCAACATGATTTTTTTAAAACATTATGTTCATACCAGACTATGTTACTTGAAAGTCGACGTACTAACAGCTTGAGAAAGGTTTTATCTTTTGATTTCAAACTTGCAGAAAACTCACTCAACATATATTAAGAATCTACGTAAATGGTTGAAAAAAATTTAATTACTTTACGACTTCTAAGTGGAATTTTTGCGTAAAAATTTTCCATTTCATTGTTGCTGCAAATAAAAAGGTTGTTTTAAAGATGATTTTTAAGTCTTTTTTCTTGTTTCAAACTTATCACTTTTGAGGCAGCACTTATAATCACCAGGTCCAGTTTTCCTAAGCGACAAAATTATTATTTAACCTAAATTTTAAACTGAATTAAAAACTAATTTTTCTTCAAAAAAGCCTTTTTTGAACTATCTTATTCTTAAACTTCGGATAAGTTAAAATAAAAGTATGTATATACTTTAAAGCGCGAGAATTTTAATTAAGTTTATTTAATTTTTGAATGTGAAAATTGAAATATTATGTTTGATAATAATTGATCGTTTTTGGTTAAAAATTCAAA
>JAABKJ010007995.1:0-11558 GCA_011634705.1 Andricus grossulariae | reverse complement strand
CATTTTAAATAAACACGCCAACGGTAACTAATCAGGTCGGCCCTCCGCGATGGGTCATTTGCTCTTCCGTGGATAGTCGAAATGAGTGAAAACAAGATGATTATATCAACCATCCTGAAAGGATACCTTGCTTATCCCTGATAGTGAGTGCGGATTTCTTATAACAGTCAGACTGATCATAAAAAGGGAGCCTCTCCGACTATGTCAAAAAAATTCTGGATGGTCCTTTAGACAATCTAAAACAACGGACTGGCTCTCTAAATTTTGACCCTCTAACTTTGACCATCCATTTTTCTCCGTGTAGTAATTTCACAATAAAACATTGTAATAATATTATAAAGATAAAATAATGTCATAAAAAATAGACTAGTAAAGGTTTAATTTTTTTTCGATCATTCTGTTAAAAAAATATTCATAAAAACAAAGTTTTTTCACAATTTTAGGGTTTCGTAGCTCCCGGCAGAAATCCTTATAATTTTGGTCGGTCGTTCGTAAATCCGTCGTACTTTTTCCAAGAAGGGAAAGTGTGGAGTCATAACTTTCATCTCACAACATTCAGCTCACAACTTACAGCTTAAAAGGGGAGCGGAAATAGGGGAAATGAGGGATGGAGAAGTAGCGAAAGTAAAGAGAAATGAAGGGAGGGGAAATAGCGGAAGCAGGGTGAAATGTAGGTAGGGGTGGTAGGAGTCTTGAAGGGTGATGAGGTAGGGGAAGTAGGAGAAGTGGAGGGAAAATAAATGGAGGATAAGTAGGGGAACTGTGGCGAGCAGAAAGAGGGGAAGTCAGGGGAAATGCGGAGGAAGTGAGGAGAGGGTGAAGTAGATGAGGAAGAAGTTGGAGAAGGGGGAGAAAGCCATGGTTGAAATGTGGGGAGGGAAAAAAGGTATAGAGGGGAAGTAGGGGAATACAGGGAGAGTAGGGGAGTTTGACTAATTTTTGAAATTACTGCAGCTAAGATATTTGAAAAGATTCCAAGGGTTTTCAGAGGATTTCCAAGATCTCCAAATATGTTAAAGGTTTTTTTTTCGGAAATATTCCAGGGAATTTCCACAGATTTCAAAAAATGTCCAAAGATTTTAAAGATTTTATGGTATTGTAAAAGATTTCAAGGAACTTTCAAGAGCTTTGAAAAATTCTATGGGATTTTAGAAGATTTTGAAGGATTTAAAAAATGTCAAGGATCTTTCAAGAATTTTAATTATTTGAAGGAATTTAAACAAATTTCATGCAGTTTTAGAGAATTTCCTATCCAGTAAGTGTTCGGCCCTTCTTTGATTCGTCACAGAAATAATTTCGGTCGAAACCCTTTCCAACGTCTCGTTGAGGCGGGATGGCACCCCTGCGACTGGTCACAGAAATAATTTTCATATTCAGGGTATTTTAAAGGGTTCTGAAGAAGTTTCAAGAGATTAAACAAATTTCAGGGAATTTCAATGAATATCATCAAATTACATGTAACTTCAAGGGATTTTGTGATATTTTAATAAAACTTCAAATAATCTATTCCCAAAAACTGAGGGATTTTAAAGCATTGCAATGATTTTGAGAGATTTTCAATATTTCAAGGTAGTTTGAAGATTTGTAAAAATTGGAAAGATTTTAAAGAATTTAAAGATTTTACGGTATTTAAAAAGTTCCAAGGACTTTCAATAGATTTCTAGAAATTTCGAAGGGTTATGTTCAATCTTTCGAAATATAATCAGATTTTATGTAACTGCACCGGATATGGAGGGATTTTATAACATTTCAATTAAATTTCAAAAAATTTATTCACAAGATTTGAGTCATTTCAAAGAATTTCAAAAGATTTTTAAATAATTTAAAGTATTTGAAAATATTTTAGGGGATTTAAAAGTTTTTGGAATATTAAAAAAAAATATCCATAAAAATCTATTTTTCACCATTTTTAAATTACTGCTATCCAATAAATCAATCAACATTTTCGAAGCCAAATTTGGTGACCCATTTTTCTAGATTTGACGAAAGATTGAACAGGAAGTAAAAAAACTTGCAACCTTTAGTACAGAGTTTAGATTTTCTAAATTGTTGCTAAAAATATAAACTTAAGTTATTTGATAACAAATTTGAGAAAATCGTACAATCTTGTTTTATATTACATTGCATTACATTACATTACATAACATACATTATATTATATAGGCAAAAAATGTGATTTGTAATTTATGGACGGTCCCTAAATCTAAATACAGATTACTTGAAATGAGAAACCATGATTACGTTAAAAATGAACCGCATTCTGGTTCAAAATAAACTCCATCCAGTTCAAATGCACCCAAACCAGTTTGATTTTTTTCTCCATCATGAACTCAGATTTTTTCTAGATTGTTATTTTCTTTTTTATTAATTAAACTATATCTTCTATATAAATTTAAATAAGAAGTGCGAATAATTAAAAATATTTATCAGGTGAAACGATTTTCGTATACAACGAGTAACGAAAATCAAACTTCCAAGCCAATTATGTGGGCCTTACAGAGAAATTGCACAAATAAATGTGAGCCAGGCTGTATTGTAATTGGCGAACGAACAAAACTTTATGCTTGTATAGCTTGTTGCGAAACCTCTCATTGCAACACTGGTAAAGGAACGGCACCTGATTTAAAAATTAATGAGGTTTTGTGAATGATTTTTAATTTTTAAATACTTATTGCAAAAAGTGTAATTTCCATATTTCCATTTTAAAAAACTGTTATTTTAAGAGTTATTATGAGAGGAGCCGCGGGTCCGAAAGAGAGGGTGTGCTAAGTCAAGCGTGACAAACAGCTTGAGGGCCGCACCCTCAGCGCCCTGCCTGTTTACGTTTGGATTCCCCCGATTTAGGATCAAGGCCAAGGTAATCCATGCCCTAACCAGTCTTATATCGGGAGTTCAGTGTACTAATAAGTAAAGTTTGAACGGGGATTTGGCTTCTAAAATAAAAATTGCATTGTTTCTATTGGTCGTACACTTTTTGTAATAATGAAGCCAGCAAATATTTTTTTAATAATATTTTTCTTTTAATTTATAGGTGGGTTTCATCTTGGCTTTCATATTGCAACTGCTACTCACATTCATCATGTACCCATCGTGACATTGCTAATAAATGATAAAAATGCCTTTTCCACTTTTTCCTCGTCTTCCAATCAGTGTTATCTACTCCAAGGTTCCAAGAAATCTATGTCAGCAGTGTTTAAAATTCAAAATTATGTCTTCAAGCTTGTACTTAATTCGATTTTTATGTCACTTTTACAAAATAGTGAAAAATACATTTTAAAATCCTGTTTCAAAATTGATTGTTTCATTTCTTTATCTTCAAGTGATCATTATTCTATCATATTAGAAACGTTTTTTATAGGTTTAAAGATTTCCCCTCAGGAGCTTACGAACGTTGTGAAAAAATTTATGATTGTTATGGAAATACATAATTGAGTGATTAAATTAAATTTATGAACCCTGAAGCGAAAATTGATTTAACCTGAGAAAATGATTTAATATGTAAGCAATTAAGTCATAATCAATAACCATAGACTGGACTAATCTCAACTTCACTAACATTCCATATCTGTTTATAGTGTATCGCTCTAATCACTTTTAATTTATATATTTTGAAATTAAAGATCACAAACCATTTCTTCGTATCCAAAATTTTTCTATATTAATAAAATTTTGTGAATGAAACAAAAAATGCAGGTTAAGAATTAATTTTGAGCAATTTCAATTAGAGAAATCTTTCATCTGAGAAGGCTAAAAAAAATATTTGACATTTACAACAATCAAAAATTGGAAGATAGAAAAAGAAGCACTAAGAATTGTTCAACTATGAAGATATTTAGTTAGAAATTGTATAAAGATCGAGTGATTACAATTTTCTCATTTATAAATTTTCAATCTAAAATGATTAAATTTGGTATGTTTTCGAATAAATCAATGAAATAATTAGACTTTTGTTTAGAAATTCTCCTATTTAAACAATTTAAATTTTGAACCAGACAATTAATTATGCTTAAATTATTAAAAATTGTACAAATTTTCGCTTCTCATTCAAAATTGTTCAATGCTCGAAATTTTCATCTTAGTCTATTTTGTTTTTAATGTAGTGAATTTAAAATCGTTTAACGTTTAAAGACTTCAATTTTTAAATCAGACAATTTAAAAATGGTATTATTTTGAACGCTTTCCATTTGAAATTGTTCTTTCCAATTTATAATGAAATATCATTTTTAAATTTCAATTCAAAACTATTTAATTACATACTGTTAGTTTAAAGTGCATCCGAAATAATATCATTTTTATCGTTCTGAAACAATGACAATTGATTTTTTAAACTAGTATTGTTCAACACTTTTAATTCAAAGTTCTTCTATTTTAATATCGCGTTTTTCCTTCATATTATTCAAATTAGAATGTTAATCAATTAATCATTATTTAGGACTTCAAAGTTAAAATTGCGTAACTATTAAGGTTTTCAATTTGAAATAAAATTTCAAATCTCAAAGAATTTAAATAATAATGATTGAGCTTCAAATACTCCAAGTTGGAAATTATCGCATTTATCAAGTTACGTTAAAAAATTATTCAATTTTGAACGTTATGAATTAAAAATGATTTGACTATTCAAGTCTTGATTTCTCTATTGAACATTTTTGAAAAATAAAAATTTGAAACCAAACATTATTGTGCATTTTATTCTAAAAGTACTAAATTTTATATTCTTGAAAAAGTGAAAAAGTAACTCGCTGACAGACTTTCAAAATGGTACATTTTCAAATTATGAACGTTCTGGATCAAACAATTGTTCAGAAGAGCAGAAAAACGTTCAATAAATTCGAATTATTTAAGAAATAAGTGAATAAGAAAGTACTTTCAAGAGTTTATGAAGCTCTATAGATCTATAGAAAAAGAAATTGGAAAAAGTTAATATTTTTTGAGAAAAATATCATCAATAATCGTCCTTTATCATAGTTATGTAAGTGCCTTGAAAAAATTTCATTTTTTAAATTAATTTTAGGCGGAGCAACAGATTGTCTAATACATCATGTACTTCTTTGCCACAGAATCGAATGGCGCTATTTGTTTTTTCGTATGTAAACTATTATTTGAACATATTTTTCTTCAAGTTTAAAAATCATATTTTTTCATCACAATGTGCGATGGAATTTTTTCTTTTTCGGGAATTTCATTTTCCGGGACTTTTCAGTGGTCCCTGAAAAATAATCTCTTCTGGTAGAAAATTCATCTTTTTCGTTTAAAAATGCAGTTATTTGGTTGAAAATTGATGTATTTGGTTGACAATTTAACTATTGTGCTGAAAATTCATTTTTCTCGGTTAAAAATAAATGTTTTTAACTGAAAATTTCAGTATTCGATTTTTGGTTGAAAATTGAGCTTTTTAGTGAAAAATTCAACTATTTTGTTGAAAATTCTTCGTTTCGGTTTGAAGATTCATCTATTTTAGTGATAATATATATTTTATAAAGTGCAACTGTTTAGCTGAAAATTAATCTTATTTGATTAGGGATTAAACTATTTTGTTTTAAGTTCGTCTTTTTTGAAGAATTAAACTTTTTTAATTTGAAAGCTTCACAGGAAAATGGGACTGTTTATTTTTAATAATGTTTTTTATTATTAAAACAAAAGACTGTATTTTCAAAAAATGATTGAGAGAAACTTAGTAGATCTTTTTGAGATGGACAATTTTATTTTTTAGCATTTTATCGTACCTTGCATAGTTTCAATGAAACCAATATTTTCCACATTTAAAACAAAGACTATGGGTCGTATCAAAAAAATAGTTTCCAGCAAATGTAGATTTTTTTAAGATGAATATTTTTTCTTGATAATATTTTTTCATATCTCATATAGTTTTGTTGAACAATGGAATGTTTTATTTTCTAAAAAGTATTTTCGATGTATAAAACTAGAATCATTGGTCCAAAATGGCTGGGCAACAAACTCGTCTGATAATTCTTCCGAAAGTTATCGCGCTCACAGACAATGACAATGACATTTCAGAAGATTCGAAGGCATTTTCAAGAGCTTTAAATTTTTTTATAAAATTTCAAAAGATTTAAAAGATTTTGAAAAATGTCAGGGATTTGTAAAACATTCCAAGGAATTTCACTAATTTCAACGAGTCTTAAAGGGTTTTGAAGATTTTAAGATATTTTTAAAAGTTCCTAGGAATTATGAAGAGTTATGAAAGGTTTTAAGGGATTTCAAAATTATTCAAGTGATTTGAAATATTTTTGAGTAGTTTAAAATATCCCGAAGAATTTTTAACAGATTTTAATAATTTAAAGGGATTTCAAAATTATTTAAGGTATTTTTAACCCTAAAAGGACCCCCGGGGTATGAAAAGCCCCCACTTTTTTTTGCGTGATTATCAATAAAAAGTAATAAAATAACATGAAGAAATAAAGACCTGATCATTAAAAAACGTTCCTCCTACTTTTCATGAAAAACCCACTCCAAGTTCCCAAATAAATGCCTTTTTTCAAAGCTGCACTATAACAATTTTTTTTCTTGAAGAGCTATATTTCGAGAATTACAGGTTGAATTTTTAGGTTAAAATATCAAAAATTGACTAAGTTATGATTTTTTTTCGTGAAAAAAGTCATTTGTCACGTTTTCGTATGACTTTTATTTTTCTAACACGCAGCAAATATTTTTTCGTCGGTAAAACCTAATCTACAACCCCCGACAAGGGGGTCGCGCATGACACCACATTGCGCTTTGTGTAATTATTACACAGCATAGCGTTTTAAGGGTTAAAACATCCAAGGCATTTTCAATTACAACGACAACCACAACGACATAACGACAACAATGACAACAACGACAAAGACATTACAACAATGACAAGGACAACCATAAAGACATAAAGACAACAACAATGACGACAACGACATAACGGCAATGTCAGCGATAACGACATCGATAACGATAACGACAACCGTAAATACATAATGACAATAACAGAAAAAATTACAACAACAATGACATAATGATAATAACAATGATAACGACAACCATAACGACATAACGACAACAATAATGTCAACGACATAACGACAATGTCAACGATAACGACATCGATAACGACAACGACAACCATAAAGATATCACGACAATAACAGCGACAATGACAACAACAATGACAACGATAACAACAACGCCAACGACAACCATAATGACAACAACTATGACAACGATAACAATAACGCCAACGACAACCACAACGACATAACGACAACAACAGCGACAATGACAACAACAATGAAAACGACAACAAAAACGGCAACGACACCGACATAAAGACAATGAAAATGACAAAGATAATGATAACGACAACCATAACGACATAACGATAACCTCATCGACATAACGACAACGACATAATGACAACTACATAACGACAACGGAATGCGACAACAACACCGACAGTGCCAACAACAACGACATAACTACTATGTCTTAACGAAATAAGGGGTCATCCATAAGATGCTTTATCCATTTTTGTGCTATTTTTGACCCAAGTCGAAATATATTGCATTTTCAAGAAAATAGTTGAATTTTCAACCAAAAAAGATATTCTAACAAAATGGATGAATTTTTAAACCGAAAAAGACGAATTTTCAACAACAAGAATATTAATCTTTAACCAAACAGTTGCATTAACGATCAAATAGTTGAATTATCAAGCAAAAAAAATTATTGTCTATTAAGGGAGATAAATTTGCAATCAAGAAAGATGACTTTTCCACCTTAAAAGATACATTTTCAATCCAAGAGGACGAAATCTGAACAAAACAGTTGAATTTTTTACTTTATTAAAATAATTGCATTTTCAACCTATAGAAAGATGACTTCTTTACCATAAATGATGAATTTCCTAGCAGAAGACGAATTTTTAACAAAATAGTTGAATCCTCAACCAAATAGATAAAGTCTCAATTAATGAAGATGAATTCTAAACCAAATAGTTGGATTTTCAAATGAAAACAAGATTTTTTTAACCAAAAATGAAAGTTTAAATTTTGTTCTATTTAAAAAATTAATTTAAAAACAAAAGAAATTTTTAAGCTGTTGAATTGAAGCAAAAAAGACGGGGTTTTTTAATCAAATTGTTTAATTTTCAACAAATTTTTGAATTTTCAAGCCAAACAGACAAATTTTCTAGAGAATGGACGAATTGTGTACAAAACGTATCAATTTTGAACTCAAATGAGGCATCAATCATAGCAATTTTTAAAAAGTAGTTAAACTTTAAATTAAGTATTTTATTTTTCAACCAAAAAAAAATTCTTCTAACAGAATAGATAAATCCTCAACCAAAACAGATTTATTTTCGTCTGAACATTTGAATTTTCAACCAAAAAGGGTTAAAGATTAAATTTATACCAAAAAAGACAAGTTGTATGAATTTTCAGTCAGATAGTTTAATAATTTTCAACTAGAAAATTTCAATTTTCAATTAAAAATATCATGTTTGGAAAAAATTGAATAGTTACATTTTCAGGTTAAACATTAATTCTTTATAACAAAAAAACTAATTTTCAACGAAACACTTACATAGAGATACATACTAGAGATCAATCTTTAACAACAAAAAAAAGAATTTTCAACAAAAGAGTTCAACCCAAAAGATAATTTTTTAACCAAGAAGATTAATTTTCTAAAAATGGAATAGTTAAATTTTCAACGAAAGAAATGAATTTTTAACAAAGTATTTCAACTTTCAAGCAAGCAGTTGAATTTTCGACCAAAAAAGATGACTTTGTAATCAAATATTTACATTTGCAACAAAATAATCCGATTTTTAACCAAATAACAGAATTTTTACCCAGAATAAATTTTATCTTCCAGTGACTCCCACTTTTCCCCTATTACCAACCGTAGATTTTGGCGCAACCCCCTCTCCACCTAAAATTGGTATCCTACTTTCTGGACAACCCCTAACGATAACGACATAGCGACATAACGACAACAACGACGACAGACACTGAAGTAAAAACCATTTTTGTTCAACCGCGAGAATGAAAACCCGTGAAAGTCAATTTTCACGGAAAATTTTTCCAGTTATGACCCATCCATAAACTACGTTACCGATTTTGGGCTTTTTTTACCTCTCCCCTCCGACGAAAGAAACTTGGCCGTCGGCTAAAGACGAATTTTACTTGAACCAAACAGTTCCATTAGCAATCAAATAAATGAACTTTCCAGTAAAAGAGACGAGTTTTCCAAAAAAATAGTTACAGATTTAACCAAATAGTAACATTTTCAAGACAAAAAGACTAACTTTTTCAAAGCCAGTTAAATTTTTAACAAAAAAGTTAACTTTTTGAGTTGGACAATTTTATTTTTAGCATCTTATCGTACCTTGCATAGTTTTAATGAAAACAACATTTTCCACGATTAAAAAAAAGACTATGGATCGCATAAAAAAAATAGTTTACAGCAAATGTAGATTTTTTTAAGATGAATGATTTTTCTTGATAATATTTTTTCAAATCTCGTATAGTTTTGTTGGAAAATGGAATATTTTAGTTTTTAAAAAACTTAGCCGTCGGCTAAAGACGAATTATACGTTTATACATTATTTTAAATGAAATTAATGTAGATAAGATATTGAATTCAATACGAAACACTTTAGATTCCTAAGATTTCAAGCCTAAATATATTGCATTTTCATTGAAATAGTTGAATTTTCAACACAAGGAGACGAAAAAAAAAACAAATTTTAAATCAAACAGTTCCATTAACAACCAAATAAATGAACTTCCCAGTAAAAGAGACGAGTTTTCCAAAAAATAGTTACAGATTTAACCAAATAGTAACATTTTCAAGACAAAAAGACAAACTTTTTCGAAGCCAGTTGAATTTTTAACAAAAAAGTTATCTTTTTGAGATGGACCAAGAAAGATAAATTTAAAACCAAGAAAGATGACTTTTCTACCATAAAAGATGAATTCTCAATCCAAAGGGATACATTTTTAACAAAATAGTTGAATTCTCGACCAAAAATGAGGACTTTAACAAAGTAGTTTAATTATCCAAAACTAATTATATTTGTAACAGAATAGTTGAATTTCTAAACAAGCAGTTGATATTTTAGTATAAAAATATGTATTTTCAATCAAATGGTCGAATTTTCACAAAAAAATAAATTAAAAATTTAATCAAACATTTGAATTTTCAAGAAAAAAAGACAAGTTTTTTAGAAGACATTTGAATTTTTATTGAAAAAGTTAATTTTTAACCAAGAAAGATGACTTTTCTACCATGAAATATAAACTTTCAACAAAATAGTAAAGTTTTTAAGCTAAAAAGTCGATGTTTTTAGAAAACAGTGGACTTTTAAATCATAAAAGATGAATTTTTACCAACAAATATAATTTTCCATCAATAAAGATGAATTTTGAATAAGATAGTTGAATTCTTAAACAAAAAGTTCAACTCTCAAAAAACAAGAATAATTTTCTACCCAAAAAGACGAATTTCTAACAAAATATACGAATTTTCTACCAAATAGTTGAATTTAAAATCGAAAAATTGAATTTTCAACAAACAAGATTAATTTTATACAAAAAAAAAAAATAATTTTCAACAAAGTAGTTAAATTTTTAACCATAAAGATGAATTTTATTTTCGACCAAGATGATTAATGTTCTACCAAAAAAGACGAATTTTGAAGAAATCACATGAATTTTTAACAAATTTATTTAATTTTAAAGTCAAAAAGACGATTTATCTACAAGAGAAGTTGAATTTTCAACCCAAAAATATGAATTTACAACAAAAAAGTTTAATTACCAACCACGCAGATGAATTTTCTACAAAACAGTAGAATGTTCACAATAAAAGTTTATTTAAAAGAAATTAGTTGTTTTTTCAACTATATGAATCCTTAGTAAAAAGAAATAATTTCTTTGCAAGGTAGTTCAAGTTTAAGTCAAATAATCGACTTTTCAACCAAAAAAGATGAATTCTCAACGAAGCATGTAACAGTTGATATTTGAACCAAACAATTGCCTTTTGACCCAAAAAGGATCAATTTTCAACTAAAAAGATTAAATTTATACCAAGAAACACGAATTTTCAACAAAATAGATGAATTTTCAACCAAAAAGTTGATCTTTTAACTGAAAAGATAAGTTTTTGACCAAATAGTTAAATTTTTAACTAAAAAAGATACATTTTGAACCAAAAATGGAGTAGTTTAATTGTCAGATTGAAAAATTTATTTTCAGCCAAACATGAAACGACTTTTCATCAAAATAGTTAAATTTCCAACCAAAGAACCTTCAACTAAAAAAATGAATTTTTAACAAAGTAGTTGAATTTTTGATGAAAAAACATAACTACCCTAAAATAAAAATATATATATAAATAACTACTGAAAATAAGATTTTTGTACATTATTTATCTTTTTTACTTTAAAATTGAATAATTTTTTGAAAATGCATGTATTTTTCTCATATTTTATTTTATTTCCCCTTATAACCCAGTCTTAGTTTTTACACCCCCCCCCCCTCTCATAATGGTAACGTACCCAC
>JAABKJ010007994.1:0-11558 GCA_011634705.1 Andricus grossulariae | reverse complement strand
GGGTCGAATGAAGAGGTCATCACCGAAACAAACGCCTATTTTGAGGGCCTTGAGAAAACCTATTATTTGGAAGGAATCACAAAATTGGGAAAACGCTAGACTAAATGTATCGAGCTAAAAGGAGATTATGTTGAGAAGTAAAACGCTCATTTGCCGAAAAAATGCTTTTAGTTGAAAAGTCACTGACTTATCAAACAGCCCTCGTACTTAAGTACCCAGAGCTAGCCACAAGAATAAAAGAACATAATCTTGCAGATCAAAAATGCTCAATATCTGTAAACAGATTGTTATCGGCTGTCGAAATAGCTGGCATCAAAATGGAAGCGGAACAGCAGATTCCCATTTATGACCTCCCTTTGGAAGATATGATCAACGAAGACCTGATTGTAGCTGAAGGCGTAGGTTCTAGGGACAATGTACGTCATGTACCGGATCCACTAGAACCACATCCGGACATTAATAACGTTCATGTAAACAGCGAAATCCTAGAAAAAGTACAACACCTTGAAAGGAACTTTGTTCATGCTTTACTAGAGTTCAGACATATAGAACCAACCCAAAAGTAATCTCTGCCCAAGATGAACATCACAAAGGATCTGCGTGCACTCATAGAACACCTGAACAGCAAGGTTGTACCTATGCATTTGAACGCAGCACTAACTGCGTTAGAGGTGCAAACTCTTGTATATTGTGCAGCTGTGGCAGCCGTTAAAACGTTGACCGCTGAACTAGGCCTACAAGTTCAGTCTGCCCGAAGAAAGAATTGAGATCCACCATGGAAGATCAGGTTGGATATGGATGTTAGCAAAGTAAGGTGCAAGTTGGGTCGATTGACTCAATATAAGAAAGGAAATAGAACCAGAAAGCCGACACACCATGACACTAAAATCGTCCATCCTCGGTACATCGAGACATTGGCACCAGCAATATTGGATGAGATTATAGACTCCCAAAGGCAGAGACTTGAAGTTCTTACTGCTAGACTGCGTCGGCACAAGAAAAGTATTGCAAGAAAGCAACAAAATGGAACCTTTCAGCCAGATGAAAGAAGGTTCTATCGTGAACTGAGGGTAAAGAAAAATAACCAGCAAAACATCGAAGTCCCTCAATTGGAAGGCATGACTAACTACTGGTCACGTGCTTGACGAAAAACGAACTTAAGTCATTTGGACGCTGTGTGGTTTCAACTAGAGAAAGCAAGAGCTTGAAAATTGATCTTTTTTAGTTGAAAAATTCAATTACTTTAGTAGAAAATTCAACATTTTCGATACCATTGTTTCCTTTCTGGACTGAGAAATCGTTTCTGGTTAAAAATTCTACTGTTTTATTCAAAATTCCTCTTATTAGGTTCTGTATAATTTGCACTCCCCCCCCATCCTCCCCGTCCCTCTACTCACCCAAAAATAACGTTAGACGATTTTTCAACGAAAAAATATGAGTTTGAAATAATATACTATTTGATATTTTAAGGGGTTATATTTAGTTATGTTACTCGAATTTTCAATATTTTTTCCAGCCATATGGACTACATTTTATTACAATGCACCACATAGGGTCGATTACTACATATTTGTAGGTCCTTTTTAATCAAAAAATGTTAAAAACTGAGGGAAATATGGTCTCTGCCGCAAAACACGTTTTTCTTATTACTTGCGGTGAGCATGATAACTCTAGAACGGATTATCTAAAATAAAAAGACCCAACGAGGTTGCATTAGCATATTCCTATACGGAGTTCGTGAACAAAGGAATTTTCATTTGGACCAAAATCTCGATTTTTTGGGTGAAAACCCCGAATTTTCGGACCATCAAAAATCAAATGTATGGAAAATTCGTCGCCATTTTTTTCTAGTAATCAAAATTTTGCTAATGCCATCGTTCACGAACTCTGTATAGTAATATACTCATAAAATCTGGTTGGTTCTTTGATTTCAGATAACCTGTTCCACAGTTATCATGCTCACCGCAAGTAATAATAAAAAAACTGCTAGTCCATTTCAATCAAATTTTGTTAACATGGCTTAACAAAATCTTGAAAATCCCTTAACATTACTAGATATAACCCCTTAAGAAAAAAATTTCATTTTAAATCAAAAACAGCTGAATTGAACCGAAAAGGGTTAAAAACGGTGATTTGCATTTTAACCAAAAGATAATATATAAATAATAATAATCGTAAAATATGATCAGCAATATGGAAAATGAATAAAAAACATTTTTTTATTCATCTGTACTTCTTTTCAGTAGCACTTTAATTCTAGCGGATAATGAATTATACTTGGGGACTAATTTCTGATTGATGTACACTCGTTCCGGATTCCGTATTTTTGTTCAGACATATTCCGGATTTAACCCGACGACTTTCCATTAGCACTGTAATTATAGCAGATAATAAGTTTTCCTTCTGGACTAATTTCAGATTGATTCGGACTAGTTCCGAATTCTGTATTTTGTCCGGACCAATTGCAGATTCAGCCGGACTTCTTTCCAATAGTACTTCAATTCTAGTGGATAATAAATTTTCCTCCTGGACTGATTTCAGATTGATTCTGAGTTGCCCCGGATTCCGTGTTTTCAGACGAATAAATTTCAGATCAAACCGGACTTTTTTCCATTAGCACTCTAATGCTAGCGGATAATAAATTTAACTTGCTGACGGTTCTCGTCCGGACAAATGTCAGATCTAATCGGACTCTGTCCGAAGTCGAAATTTTTTCCGGATGAATTTCGGACTTAACCAGACACATTCCTGACTATTTTCATACAATTTTCGGATTAAACCGGATATTTTTCGGAGAAAATGCGCTAATCGGATTGATTTTGTATACGTTCGGACCAATTGCGGAATCCGAACCTTATTGGAAATTTTTAGCAGTGTGGATTAGTGAATTCAAATATTTCTGCTTGCAGTGGTTATCCTTTTGCAGGCGATTCGTAGCCAAGTGCATATATTTTCCCAACACCTGCATAGAAAGTTCGGCTTTCCATGCTGGTAGAGTGGACTCAAAACAGTTGATTTCAGAGCAATCGGGAAAAAACAACATGCGCAGTTTGCGGTTCGACGATTCGCAGCTTATGTTTGGGCGATTTCACGTAATTTCCTTTTACAAGGGAAGAAAAGTAGTCCCAGCCGGAGAAAATTAAGTGATGTGAGAGGGTCTATCCTATACTATCCTATAACCTATAATTCTGAGCTGTCTTATGATCCGCTTTTAAAGGCAAAGTCGCACTTTTTCATACAGATGGTGTAAAAAATATCGCGCGCACCATGGGAGGAAGGTGATTTCACTCTTCTTTCTCCCTTGATGCACAATATACTATTTTTGTATCGGCAGAATGGTTGCACACGTGCACTTTACATATAAACTTTCCGCATCGTGACGATTTCATAGAGTCCGATAAAATTGATAAAGAATGTACTTCATTAGATATTGTGCAAGCAGATGCAAGTGCATCAGAAAATCTTAATTCAGCTTTCTCGGACGGTCTTTTTCACTAACCTTCGCTTCGTGCTTCGCCCGGATTGGGATACCGTGTGTCTATTTTCAATACCTGGAAAAGAAAGGATAAACATAGGATTTCTCACACCTTTTGTCCCGTGTCTTCCAGGTACTGAAGAAAGACACAATTATCCAACCCGGCCCTCGTGCTTCGAGCCTCCATCTCAGGCTGAGAAATTCACACTTGTTGGCACTCCTATTTTGCTCACTAATATCACAAATGGCTACTTTGACTAAGGGTATGTTTTTAATTCGAAGGTGCATTCCCAATTGATTCAGGTACCTTATTCCAAAGGCGCGCTCCCCTGAACATAAAGGATCTTTGCACTGTGAGAATCAACTAGTTACTTTTTAAAATTCTTAAAAATGGTTATAATTCCAATACGAAATTTTACTGTTGGAAGCATAAATAATTTCACATTATTGAATTTTAAGGACTAATTTAAAATCGTTTAATTTACTAGGCTTGATTTGACAATTTTAATTTTTAAGTTTCTAGATTGTTTGATTCGGAACGTTCATAATTTAAAAATGTACAATTTTGAATGATGAATTAAAGCAGGCCAATGACTCACTTTTGCACTTTTGAAGAACTAAAAATGCAATACTTTTAGAGAAAAAATACATACAAAACTACTCTAATTTTTAACGTTTAAAATCAAATAATATTTGGTCGAAACTTCATAAATAAGACATGTTCAAATTGATGATGTTTAAAATTCATTATAAGCTTTCGGTATTGAAAAAATTGAACCGCTGCATCGCAGAACAGATTATAAAATATTTCTCGAGGAGTCTTGAGGTGATCCCCAGCCGCTTGGGTTGGAGTGACATTCAGCCCTCCCCCCCCCCCCCATACACACATACACATTCCTAGGAAAACATTTTATCTTCCGTTATCGATGCCGCGGTTCATTTGAATTTTCAAGATTCTGAAATATAACCCTTTATGATTTTCCAAATATTTCGAATTGAAGTTGAACGTCCTAATAGGTGCGCAATTTTACATTTGAATTCTTCAATAGTGATTAGTTAGAAAGGATCGTTTCAAATGGACGATCTTTAAATTGAAAGAAATGTGTAATTTTAGATTAAAAAGATTAAAATTGTTTGATTTTAAAGTTATATTCGCTATATCGTTCAAAGTTGCAGAATTAGAAATAAAAGCCGTTTAATACTTAGTATTTATATTTAAAAAACGATCATAGTCGAATAATTGTAGATTCAAATTTAAAAATTGGAGAATCTTAAATTGAGAGCGCTCTAAATTCAACAAACGTAAATTCTAATTTAATTGTACAAAAGTGCTGTAAGTTGCATAATTTTTAATTAAAACCTATACTGTTTGACTTAATCATAATCTTACATTAATTTTCCAATTGGGAAATGTTTACTTTGTCTATGTAAATGTAGATATTAAAATGCTATTTTCCAATTACTTACTTTATTCCTAAAAAAATTCAACAAGAGGTGATCTGTGTAGGGAAAATTAAAATCAAAATATCAGGTGACACAATTATGAATTGGAGTTTTCCAAAATCATCTTTGGTATTAACGCTGAAATGCTTAAAAGCGGTGGCGAGTGTTTACCTGAATGTCTCAGTGAATTGATAAATATATGTACCGAGAAGTTCCTGACGATTGGAAAAAGGCGATTATTGCTTCGCTATACAAAGGAAAGGGTGATACTGGAACTGTAATAATTACAGCTCTAATACTTATTTATAAGCGGGAAAAGGCGGGAATTTTCCGGGAATCGTCCGGGATTTTCTTGGGCAAAATTTAGTAGAAACTTTGGATATGCAGGTAGCAAGCGTGTGTAAAGGTACCACTGAGTGATTGGTTTGATATTAGAGAAGGTGTTAATAAAGGATGCGTGATGTCCTCTTGGCTGTTTATTAAATTCATGGATTAATGTCTAAGAATGGCCCTCTTCGACAAAGGAGATGTGGATCTCGGGACAGTGAAGGTGCGTGGTCTGGCGTTTGCAGATGATAAGGTTGTTACGGCAGAATTAGTCGAGGGCTTCCAGAAAAGGCTGAGCAGACTGAATACTAGTATGAAGAACATGGGTCTTACATTTAAAGTAAATAAAACAAAAATTGTAGTGTTCGAAGGAAAGAATGTTTGAAGGAAAGATCGATGGAGAGATAGCCAGATGTAGAAACGAGGGTAGGAAGGTTATCGGCGGTGTAGAAGCCATTACCAGAAGTAAAAATATAACAAATAAAGTTAAAATGGCAATATATAGAAAATATATATACAGGGTGTCCCAGGAGTATGTCGTTCTTCGTAATGGCGGATAAAAAAGAATCAAATCGAAAAGTCCCAAAACATTTTTGGCCCGATTTTTATTTTGGGCACTACAGGGCATTGAAATTGCATGTAGGTGAACGAGCTAGTTGCAAGTGTGCTTGCGACCCTGAAAGCAATTTCTCCTACTGCGGTAACTTTACCTTGCTTCGAGCATTTAGGAAAAATCAAATACGATTACGAATATGTTTGTCTGTTTAAATCAGATGGGCTCAAATTTTATCGAACCGTAAAATAACTTTGCAAAAAAATAAATTCTTTTGTTTAAACATGTTCGAGATGAAATATTGACTCACCGAAATTCGGTGCATGGAAAAAATAGCAATGTAGGCTATGTTCTCCGAAATTTCGTGGGCGTAGAGCAAATAATTTCAGTGAGTCTAGATAATTCGTTCATTATTGGAAATAATCAGTCACCGTTCCTGATTATTAAAGAATTCAAGCAAACGTTTTGCATTCTCTGAATTCTTCTGAAAGCATGGAGCTCTTTTCAACTATTTCCAAATTCATCAACTTTGGTCGACGGTGAACTATTACTGAAATAAGATGCACTCGTTTTTTTTTTTTATTTCTGCAGAATTTTGTAAACGTCTTTAAATTCAATTGAAATTTTAGGAATTTTTCAAAAACTTGTTTGAATTCTTCTAAAATCTTTAGAATTCACGTTGAATTGTTGTAGATTCTTTCAAGTATTTTAAATTCTGCAGAATTATCTCGATTTCTTAGAATTCTGCAGATCTAAGAAAACGAGTGCATCTTATTTCAGTAGTAATTCACGTTCAACCAAAGTTGATGAATTTGAAAATAGTTAACAAGAATTCCATGTTTTCAGAAGAATTCAGAAAATTAAAATTAATCATATTATATCCTAAGTTTTTCAAGAGAAGTAAAAAATCTGTAAAATAATTCTGAAGATTACAAATAAATTCTCAGACATCGAGAGAATTCTGCAGAATTCAAATGACTAAGGAATTCAAAATAATTTAACATGTATTCTAAATATTCCACAAAAATATAAAAACCTTTAAATAAATTCAAATGTTTTCAAGTAAATTTAAATATGTATACAGAATCCTGCAGAATTAAAAAGAAAGTGTGCATCCTAGTCCAGTAGCAGTTCACCCGTCGACGAAAGTTACTGAATTTGAAAATAGTTGAAAAGAATCTCATGTATTCAGAAGAATTTCGAAAATAACAAATAAATCAAGTAATATCCTAAATATTTCAAGACAATTCTTTAAAGTCTTTAAAAGAATTCAAAAGACTTGAAGCAATTTACAATAATTCAAAACGAATTGTAAAGAGTTTAGAAGAATTCAAAAGATTTTAATGAAATTCAAAGACTTATACAGAATTCTGCAGAATTAAGAAAAAGGAGTGCATCTTAATTCAGTAGAGGTTCACCGTCGACCGAAGGTAATGTATTGGGAAGTAGTTGAAAAAATGCCATGCTTTCAGTAGAATTGTTGAATTCAAAACATTTGTTTGAATTCTAAGTTGATCAGGCCCGGTCACTGATTATTTGCAATAATGTACGAATCATCTAGGCTCACTGAAATTATTTGTTCTACGCTTACCAAATTTTGGAGAACCCAGCTTCCATTTCCTCGGTACATTTGGCTCGGTTAGCCAATATTTTATCTCGTACATGTTTAAATAAAAGAATTAATTTTGTTGGAAAGTTTTTTTACGGTTTGATCAAACTTAAGCCCTTCCAATTTAAACAGACAAACACATTTGTAATCGAATTTTTTTGTAATGCTCGAAGCAAGGTGAAGTTACCGCCGAAGGAGAAATCGCTTTTCTGGGTCGCACGCGCGCTTGCAACTAGCTATTCACCTGCATGCAATTTCAATGCCCTATAGTACCCAAAATACGCACCGGGCCCAAAAATGTTTTGGGGCCTTTCGATTTCAATTTTTTTTCTTTTTGTCATTACAAGGAACGACAATACTCCTGGAACACCCTGTATATGTGTGATCTATGACACATGATGACTTCGTGAAACAATGCGTGAATTCTAGATTGATCTAAAAATCTAACACCTCCGCTCCCTTAAACCTCCCCCTACACTTCCCTCTCACATTTCTCGTAAGAACTCCTGGATCCTCGGCTAAAACCGAGTGAGTTACGCTTACCCCGAAAGGGATTTGGCTTAATGGTATAATAATCTGATTTTTCCTTACAAATACTTGATTAAAACAATATCTAATAATAGCCACCTTTTTCCACAAATAATAGGAGATATAATCATTATGTTGTCATAAGAAAAGTTCATGACTAATTTGTTTTTCATTCCAAATGTTCTCTTTATCAAATTAACACCATTATCACTATTACACCTGTCGACCGTAGATTAATAAAAGATATGTTATTAACAACGCTGTGAATAAATAACGGCTTATCGTGCAAGAAAATATCAAGCGAGTAAAAGGTTTTATTTTGTGCAAAAAATTGACAAGAAAATTTTAAAAAATCAATTCGGTTAATTCAGGGTTTTTATTTATAACAATTGTTATAAACAATAAAGCATTTGTTTTTAACGCTGTAACTTGCACACGGTCCGTTCCACGATAACATTGTAAGAGGCAAAAAAGTTTTATTTTTGCTAAGAAATACTAAAAATGAGTTTAGAAAATATGTTTGTTAATAAATAAATTAATTGGTCCGGAGATCGATATTCTTAATCTATCTCAAATTTTTAATAATCGTTTTGTACTAAATAACGCAATAGAAAAGAAATACTCTTCAGTTTGAAATCATGAGCCTCCCATTTCAGGTACTACAGGGCTGGTAGTGGAAAGCTAATGTCTTCTTGAAGAGGACTGTACCGCCAGCACTCGACTTCGCCGGAACTCTAGGCCCCCAAACGGCAGTGTCGGCCGCATTGTGTCTTTGGATGTACGTCGTTCCCACATGAGTTAGGCAACTAGATAGTATGTATCCTAGATATGGTCGGGCTGTGCATAACACGCTCTGCATCTATCATCGGAAATGTCTTGGCTTAAAATGTGGCGACGGTGTGCTAAAGTTGAAATGACACCGTCTTGACCCGCCAAAATGAAACCCTCCGTGCCTGACTTGAATCCGGGTGATCTGAGGAAAGGAAACGTTAGCTCATACGACATCGACTGATCCTTCACATTTCTGTGTAATATGCCGTGCATCCTCTTGTCCAGGAGCTTTTCACGGAAGTTTTTCTCCTGTGCTTTCTTGATCCGGGCCTTTAGGAGTGAGTACTCCAGATGAATAAGGTTTGATGCAGTTTGCTCACCCCTGATATTGAAGTCAAGGCAAATAATTTCAGCAGCCTCCTCCGCTGCTTTGTACAGAAACGCTCCTTTGTCCACTTCTTCGAGTTTTCTGACCATTTTAAAAAGAGGGTCTCGTCCATTTGCGACTATATCTGCTGTACCCAGCATAATCCTGTTGTGAATACATTCAAGATTAAGTATTCCGCGACCACCTTGACAGCGTGAGATGTGAAGTCGAAGAACAGACGACTTAAGGTGCATGCTTTTGTTCAAGTGCATAACTTTTCGTGACCCGATATCAAAGGAACTAAGCTCGTCCTTCGTCCATGTAACCACTTAAAATGAATAGAGTACTACCGAGACGGCAAGCATGTTCGTTGCAGTTACTTTGTTTTTCGCCGACAGTTCAGAGGATCAAATCTGTCGGATAAGACGTTTGTATTTACATCAGGTACATTGTTAATCGATGTTGCGTCTTGGTGCGGGTTTGTGGCACGCCCAAGTATGTATAGATCTCCCCAGCGCACAGTGAGAGGAATCGGCAATTTACCGGTCGAAATCCACTACAGCCCACAATTCTTGACCGATTTTGAGGTTCTTTTAGAAGTCCTCTGGTTTAAATCCTGCAGAACGTATTTAGGCCCGATTTTTTAATTTCACGCTGTGAAATTTATTATTCAATAAATAGAACGTCAAAATTGTATATCTTACGAATATTATTTGTTTTCTCTGAAGAAAAGACTTGAGAGAAATCGGCATCCATTAGAATTATTGCAGATACACTTCAGGAACATAAATATTCAGTTTAAGATTTAAACCAATTGTTATAAAGAATTCATATACACAAGTAGTACAGTTAGTAGTATTTAAAACGAAAATAACCATTAGTTAAAAATTACCATTATTGTAAATATTCTAATAAATAGATTGTATTTTTTTTAAGTAATGTTTTTCTCATCAAACAACTTTGAAAATAATTCTAAGTTTAAATAAATAGCTCCAGAAAAATATAAATGTTAAATATTTGTATTGGCAATAACAATATTAGTAGTAGTAGTATAAAAGTTTATTCTTCAGCCTAATTGCCTTAAAAATTGACTTGCTTACACTTTCCTTTTTTTTACACAATTTTCCTTAACCTAAGCCTTAAAACTAACATCCTTCCATACCTTATTTCTAGGATCGCACGCTCTTATCACCTTGCCTTCCTCGCTTCGCCTCGCTCACATGTCCCTACTCTCTCGCTTCCGCATCTACTACCTAATGCTTATCTACTATTTACAATATTTACATACTGCTTATATCTAATTCCTCTCCTATTTACAATCTTTCCCTCTCCATTCGTCTCCCTCCTTCCTTCTCTTCTTCTCCATCCTACCCAACACTCCCTTCACCCATGCTACTGCCCTCTTGTTCCCCCTTTCATGCATCAATACCACATGCTCATTTCACTTCTTTCCACCTCTACTCACTCCTCCAACCCATGCTTCACGTTTACATACCACTTCCCACACAGTTCACACATCCTCTTTCCCCTAGAGAGCCAGAACCTGTTAAAATCCTCCATGCACCCACATCTCATCTCGCTATAAGCTCCTGACTTCCTTTCTCTCCTTTCTCACACAAATATTTCCCTCTTGCCCTTGGCATAATCCATATATAGTTTCTGTTAATCCTTGAATCTCTTATTCTCTCTTCCCCTGCTATCTTCTCTCCCTCCATGCCGTTTTTCTTAACCAATTCATATACCTTCCTTCCTCATGCATCCTTCTCACTTCATCCATCTCTAGTCTATTCGTTCTAAAATACCTTTCCCTTCCAACCTCCATTACCCCACCCCCACTCCTGTTCTCCTTCTCTCACCAACACTTCCTAACCAGCTTACTTTCCCCCTCTTCCAACAATTTCTCCTCATATTTACAATCCCGACTCCCTGCTAGAATTCCTACACTCGTTCTCCCCGTCTCCCTCTGATAATATAATTAGGCGTGTTCCTTGCCAATTCCAATGCCCACTTCACAAACCTCTCCTGTGTCCTATTTACCTCTTCACTTTCCTTCCACCCCCATACCTCTACTGCATACAATAGCTCACTCATCACTAGTGAGTCAACCAATTTCATTCTTCTTTCATGATCATCTACGAATAACTTCTTTCCCAACCCTCACATCTGCCTCATCACCACATTTGCCCTCCTCACTCTCTCTTTTGTGTGACCATCCACTTCCCTATTCCTCCGAAACACAAAGCCCAGGTACACGAACTCTTTCACCTCCTGCACCGCCACTCCCTTCCACTCCCCTCCCTTATCCCTCTCACCTCCTTTTCTGAATACCATAACCTTGGACTTTTCTGCATTCAACTCTAACCTGCTCTTATCCAAGTATCTTCTCAACCTCTTCATCATCTTCTTTCACGCCTCCTCACTTCTAGCCAGCAACACTATGTCATCTGCATACGCTAGTGACCAAATTCTAACCCCTCCTATCCTG
>JAABKJ010007993.1:0-11559 GCA_011634705.1 Andricus grossulariae | reverse complement strand
AAAAAATTGATAATTTAACATTTAACTGTTGAAGATTGAAGAAAATTGATAATTAAATTATCAGAAGTTGAAAATTCAACTGTTAAAAATAGAAGGGAATTGAAAATTGAATTATTAACTGTTGAATACTGAAAAAAATTGATAATTTAATTTTCAACTATTGTTTCAATTGTTTTATATTTAGGAAAACTGCAATTTTCAACAGACGAAAGTTTAATTGTTAAAAATTGAAAAAAGTTAAAAAATTAATTGTAACTGTTAAAAATTTAAGAAAATTGAAAACTGATTTTTAACTGTTTAAAATTGAAAAAAATTGATAATTTAACATTTAACTGTTGAAGATTGAAGAAAATTGATAATTAAATTATCAGAAGTTGAAAATTCCACTGTTAAAAATAGAAGGGAATTGAAAATTGAATTATTAACTGTTGAATACTGAAAAAATTGATAATTGAATTTTCAAAATTTGAAAATTCTATTGTTGAAAATAGAAGACTTAAAATTCAATTGTTGAAAATATTTAATTTTCAACTATTGTTTCAATTGTTTTATATTTAGGAAAACTGCAATTTTCAACAGATGAAAGTTTAATTGTTAAAAATTTAAAAAAAAATAAAAAATTAATTTTAACTGTTAAAAATTTAAGAAAATTGAAAACTGATTTTTAACTGTTCGAAATCGAAGAACATTGATAATTTAATATTTAACTGTTGAAAATTGAACAAAATTGATATTTAAATTTTCTACTGTTGATAATTAAATTAGCAATTTTGTTCAATTTTAAACAGTTGAAAATAAAATTTTCTTTCATTGTCAATAATAGAATTTTCAACTCTTGAAAATGTAATTTTCAATTTTCAACAGCTAAAATTCAATTTTCAGTTGTTTTTTTTCAATTTTCAAGAACTGAATTTTCATTTTTTGAAAATTTACTTATCAATTTTCTTCAATTTTCAACAGTGGAATTTTCTGTTTTCTTTAATTTAAAACAACTGAATTGTCAAATTTTGAATAATGAAGAAACTTGACTTTTAGATAGTTAAAATTCATCTGTTGAAAGAAGAAATGATTGAATTTTCAACATTTGAAAATACAATTTTAATTTTTTTTACTTCACATTTTGGCTGCATTAAAAAATGTAGATTGGGTATTGGCCAGTGTGGCGGATCCCAATGTTCAGTTTGTAAAAAAAATCTTTAATGTCAAAAGTCATTAAAAAATAATCATTTAACATTATTTAAAAATACAACATTTCTTATAAAACAGTTGTTTCTTCTTTTCTAAATATATAAATTTGTGTTTAATCTTTCCCCTTTTTCAATAAAACAATTACCCGTGTTCCCCTTTTTTGAGCTCCTTTTGCACTATGATCCCTGAAAGATTAAGGAAAAGTTAGTCAAAGTAGGTGCAGCGTACCTACAAAAAAGGATTTTTTAGCCTATTAAGACGTTAATTAGGTAATTCAAATATCCCCCTCCCATTATTTCCCTCCCCTCACTTCACCCTTCGCTCCCCCTTCACCAACTTCTTCCCCCTCTCCTCATTTACCCTATTGACCATCGCTTGTTCTATTTTCCCCTCCCCTGATTTCCCTTTATATCCCCTATTTCCTCTGCCCTCATTTCCCCTCACTTTTTCTGCTATTCCTTCTATTTTTTCCCCTCACTTCACATTCCCTCAGTTTCCCCTAATTCCCCTCCCCTCATTTCTCCTACTTCCCCTTCCTTACTTACACTACTCCATCATTTATCCTCACTTCCTTTCCTTACTCTTTATTACTTCCCCTATTTTCTCCTCACTTCTAATACTTCCCCTCTCCTCATTTTATCTGCTTCCTCTCCCTTTATTTCTCCTTGCTTCCTAACCCCTTATTACCCATCACTTCCACTACTTCTCCCCTTATTGCCCCTCCCCTCATTCCCATCACTTCCTCTACTTCCTCTTCCCTCGTTTTCTCTTACCTTACCTACTTCCTCTTCTCTAATTTCCTCTTACTTTTCCTAATTTCTCTGCTCTAATTTCCCCTCACTTCTCCTTTCCCTACTCATTTCCCTCAATTCTACTCATTATCAACCCCTCATCCCCATCACTACCCTTCTTTCTGTACCCTCATTTACCCTTACTTCCTCTCCCCTTATTTCCCCTAATTCCCCTCCCTAATTTCCCCCGACTGCCCCTTATTTCTCTTCCTCCTCCACGTTTCCCTTCACTTCCACTACTTCTCCCCCCTCATTTCTTCTAACTTTCCATACTTTCTCACTCCTCATTTTCCCTCACTTTGATACTTCCGCTTCCCTCATTTCCCCTACTTGGGGCAGTGAGGGATTACTGCCCCTTATATCCCTTCATTTCCGCCCCTTCCCCTTTCCTCATTCCCATGATCTCTCCTAATTCCTCTCCCCTTATTTCATCTCACTTTCTCTACTACCTCTCCCCTTATTTCATCTCACTTTCTCTACTACCTCTCCCCTTATTTGCTCTCACTTTCTCTACTTCCTATTCCCTTATTTCCTCTCACATTCTCTACTTCTATCCTCGTTTCCCCTCACGTCCACCACTATCCCTCCCCTCATTCCCATCACTTCTCCTAATTACTCGACCTGCATTTACCCTTATGTCCTCTCCCCTCGTTTACCTCACTCCACCCTAATTTATCCCAAGGCCCCCTCATTTCCCTTGCTCTTCCACGTTTCCCTTCACTTTCACTACTTCCTCTCTCTTCATTTCTGCTCACTTTCCTTACTTTCTCATCCCTCATTTTCCCTCTCTTAGCCTACTTCCACTCCCCTTATTTACCCTGCTTGTCCTCCCTTACTTCTCCTACTTCCCCTCATTTCCATTACTTCCCCTCTCCTCATTCCCATCACTTCACCTAATTCTTCTCCCCTTATTTTATCTCAGTTTCTCTACTTCGTCTCCCATCATATCCTGCCACTTTCTCTACTTCCTCTCCCCTCATTTCCTCTCACTTTTTCTACTTTTCGCATTATTCCCCCTCACTTCTACTACTTTCCATTCCCTCAGTTTAACTACTTCTCCTCTCATTCCCATCACTTCCCCTACTTTCTGTCATCTCACTTCTCCTACTTTCTCTCCCCTCATTTCCCTTCCTCCTCCACATTTTACTTTACTTCCATCACTTACCCTCCCTTCATTTCCTCACGCTTTTCCTACTTCCTTACTCCTTATTTCCCCTCACATTGCCTATTTACATTTCCCTCATTTCCCTTCATTTTCATTATTTCCCCTCATTCCCATAACTTCCTTCAATTCTTCTCCCCTTATTTCATCTCACTTTCTCTGCTTTCTTTTCCGTCATTTTCTCTGCTTCTTCCCTCATTTCCCATCACTTCTATTACTTCGCATCCCCTTAGTTTCGCTTTATCCCCTCCCCTCATTCCCACTACTTCCCCTACTTCCTCTCCCCTCATTTACCCTTACTGCATCTCTTCTCGTTTCCCCTACTCCCCCTCATTTCCCTTCCTCATTTTCCTTCACATCCCATACTTCCTCATTTCCCCTCACTTTGCATTTTTCCATTCCCCTCATTTCCCCTACCTCTCGTTTACTTCCCCTACTCCCCCCTCATTTACCTTCATTTCCATTATTTCCCCCTTCATTCCCATCACTTCCCTTAATTCCTCTCCCCTCATTTACTCTCACTTTCTCTACTTCCTCTCCCCTCATTTGCTCTCACTTTCTCTACTTAACGCATCATTTCCCTCACTTCTACTACTTTCAAATCCCCTCAATTTCACTACTCCCCTCCCCCTTACTCCCCTCACTTCCCCTACTTCCTCTCATCTCACTTCTCCTACTTCCTTTACCCTCATTTCCCTCCCTCCTCCACATTTTCCTTTACTTCCACTACTTTTCCTCCCTCATTTCTTCTCACTTTTCCTATTTCCTCACTCATTTCCCTTCACATTGCCTATTTCCACTCCCCTCATTTTCATTATTTCCCCTCTCATTCGCATCACTTCCTCTAATTCCTCTCTCCTCATTTAATCTTACTTTCTCTACTTCCTCTTCCATGATTTCCTCTTACTTTCTCTACTTCTCCCCTCATTTCCCATCACTTCTATTACCTTCCATCTCCTTAGTTTCACTACATTCCCTCCTCTCATTCCCATCACTTCCCCTACTTCCTTTCATCTCACTTCACCCAATTGCTCCCCCCTCATTTCCCTTCCTCCTACACATTTTCCTTTACTGTCCTTACTTCCTCACTCTTCAATTTCCTTCACATTGCCTATTTCCACTCCTCTCATTTCCATTATTTCCCCGCTCATTCCTATCACTTCCCCAAATTCCTCTCCCCTCATTTACTCTCACTTTCTCTACTTCCTCTCCACTCATTCCCCCTCACTTTCTCTACTTCTCGCCTTATTTCCCCTCACTTCTACTACTTCCCATCCCCTCAATTTCACTACTTTCCCTCCCCTCATTCCTATTACTTGTTCTACTGCCTCTCATGTAACTTCTCCTACTTCCTCTACTCTCATTTCCCCTCATTTCCCTTCCTCCTCCACATTTTCCTTTACTTCCACTACTTTCCCTCCCCTCATTTCTTCTCGCTTTTCCTACTTCCTCACTCCTCATTTCCCTTCACATTGACTATTTCCACTCCCCTCATTTCCATTATTTCCCCTCTCATTCCCATCACTTCCTATAATTCCTTTCCTCAGTTTATCTCACTTTCTCTACTTCCTCTTCCATGATTTCCTCTTACTTTCTCTACTTCTCCCCTCATTTCCCATCACTTCTATTACTTTCCATCTCCTTAGTTTCACTGCTTACCCTCCCCTCATTCCCACCACTTCCCTTACTTCTTTTCATCTCACTTCACCCACTTGCTCCCCCCTCATTTCCCTTCCTCCTACACATTTTCCTTTACTTCCCTTACTTCCTCACTCCTCATTTCCCTTCACATTGGCTATTTCCACTCCTCTCATTTCTATTATTTCCCCGCTCATTCCCATCACTTCCTCTAATTCCTCTCTCCGTATTTCATCTTACTTTCTCTACTTCCTCTTCCGTCATTTCCTCTCACTTTCTCTACTTCTCCCCTCATTTTCCTTTACTTCCACTACTTTCCCTCTCCTCATTTTTTCTCGCTTTTCCTACTTCCTCACTTCTCATTTCCCCTCACATTGCCTATTTCCATTCCCCTCATTTCCATTATTTCCCATCTCATTCCCGTCACTTCCTGTAATTCCTCTCTCCTTATTCCATCTCACTTTCTCTACTTCCTCTTCCATCATTTCCTCTTACTTTCTCTACTTCTCCTCTCATTTCCCATCACTTCTATTACTTTCCATCTCCTTAGTTTCACTACTTCCCCTCCTCTTATTCCCATCACTTCCACTACTTCCTCTCATCTCACTTCACCCACTTGCTCCCCCCGCATTTCCCTTCCACCTACACATTTTCCTTCCTCCTACACATTTTCCTTTCTCCTACACATTTTCCTTTACTTCCTCAATCCTCATTTCCCCTCACTTTGCCTATTGTCACTCCCCTCATTTCCCTACTCCCCCCTCATTTCCCTTAATTTCTATTGTTTCTCCTTTCATTCCCATCACTTCCCCTAATTCCTCTCCCCTCATTTACCCTCACTTTCTCAACTTCCTCTCCCCTCATTTTCTCTCACTGTTCTCAAGTTCCTCTCCCCTCATTTTCCCTTACTTTATACGAAACCCTACAAATGATAGTAAAGTGTATGATAGTAAAAGTGTAATTTGAATTTTCTTTTCACAGGTTATGGCTTTGTAGACTTTGAGACACCGTCGGCGGCAGAGGGTGCTGTGAAAGCACTGGTGTCCAAGGGCATCCAAGCGCAGATGGCGAAAGTGGGTATCTGGTTGCTCCGTAGACTGGCCAGTGTACGTTGGTTGTGCATGCAAGTACAGTAATACCAGAGTAACAGTAAACCTCTCTCTTTCTTTCTCACTATCTCGTTCTTTTCGAGTTCTTCTCATTTTTCATCCCCCACCCCCTGCCTAACTCTTTTTACCCCACCATACATCCTCCAAGCCAGGCCTGTCTTGTGAGCAAAAATTTCACCTCGCTGGACAGGCCTGCCCCTCTAAACCCCTTTCCAAAAAAACAATGTCATAATCCTCCAGATCCAAGCCAGTCAATAATGTTTCGCAATTTTTCATTCATACGATCAGGGCTATATAAAATTGTAAAAATGCAAACCCGGTCATTTATATCTAGTGATTTGCCGAAAATTTCTGGAAATTTTTTAATCGAAAGCACGATTAGAAACTTTGACAGGGTTGCTGTAGGTCAGGGAAGTCTATAAAGTCAGGGGATTTAAGCCACTTTGGACAAAGAATTGTTTGAAGAACAAGAAGAAGAATTTGCCACGGAACAAGAAGAGATCTGCTAAGGTCTCGGTGGTGGATTTGGTTAACGCTCCACTCATGTATGGTGGAGTTCCGAGTTCAAATCCGGAGTGAAGCAGATTTTTTTCTTATTAAAAAATTATTTGTCCGAAGTAATCCTTAAATAGCCAATTTTAATTAATTAAGAATTAAAAAATCGGACGTTAACATGCTTTAAAATGGTAATAACATCTTCCAAAAAGTAATATATATTCTTTTAATTAAATAAAGGTGGAACCTTAATGAAATTAGATTTAGAAAAGAAAACATAACATTTTTATTATTATGTTGGAAATTCGGCAATTTTGGTTAAAAGTCATTCCTTTTGGTAGAAAATTCGTTTTTTTGGGTTAAAAATTAAATTTTTTGTTGGAAATTCATACCTTCGGTTTTAAATTCAATAGTTTTTTGCAAAAATTCGTCTTTTTCGTATAAAAATGCAACATTTTGGATTCCGTTTTTTCTTTATTGACTGAAAAATTTTTCTTGGTTGAAAAATCAACTCTTTTGTTGAAAATTCGACTACTTGATTCAAAAATTCATCTGTTATAGTAAAAATTTCATCCTTTTTGGCTAAAACACCATTTTTTGGTTGAAAATTAATCTATTTTCATTGAGGATTAAACTATTTTGTTGAAAAAATTCGTCTTTTTTGTTAATAATTTATTTATCTGAAAATTTAACTATTCCATGATTAGTTGAAAATTTATCTGGTTGAAAATTCGTGTATTTTGCTGAAAATTCGTCTTTTGTGGTAGAATATTAATCTCCTTGGTGAATAATTAATCTTTTTGGTAAAAATTCAACTTTTTCTTGGTTGAAGATTCTTCGTTTTAGTTAAAAAAATCATTTCTTTGGTTGAAAATTGAATCATTGTGTTGAAAATTCGTTTTTCTTCGGATTAAAAGTAAATATTTCAACTTAAAATGTAACTTTCATTATTGCTTGAATTTTTTTTTTTGTTGAAAATTCAGTTATTTTAGTACAAAAATCATATTTTTGTGTCGAAAATTCAATTTTTTTGCAAAAGATTCGTTCGTTTTGGCTTTAAAATTCAACGATTTTGCTAGAAATTAATTTCTTTTTCAAAAACTCATATTCTCGTGTAGAAATTCGTATTTTTGGTTGAATTTAACTATTTTTGATTGAAAATTAAAATACTTTTTGATGGAAATTTCAACTATTACACTTTTTATGAAGTAATGTTTTTATTAAAGATTCATCTTTTTGGTTGAAAATTTAAGTATTTTGTAGAAAATTCCTTTTTTCTTTTTTGAAAATTAATTGTTTTGACTGAAAATGTAATTATTCCATTTTTGGTTCGAAATTTATATTTTTCCGTTAAAAAATCAACTATTTGATTAAAAATTCTTTTTTGGAAGATTCGTAAATTTAGTTAAATATTCATTTCTTTGGTTGACAATTAAACTATTTTGTTGAATTTTTTTTTCAAAATTAATTTTTGTAACTCTAAATTTAAACTATTCCATTTTTACTTGAAATTTTTTTTTCAGTTGAAAATTCATTTATTTTGTTAAAAAGTCGTACTTTTTGTGTTGAAAATTGAATTCCTTTTTGGTAGAAAATTTATATTGTTATGTTGAAAATTCAACTTTTTTTTTTAATTCTTATTTTTGTATTCAAGAATAAAATATTTGTTGGTGGAAATATCAACTGTCACACTTTTTGTTGAGAATTAATTTTTGTTGTCGAAGATTTATCACTTTGGTTGAAAATTTAACTATTTTGTTGAAAATTCCCTTTTTTTCTTGTTGAAGATTAATTTTTTTTGGTCAAAAATTGATCTTTTTTGGGTCGAAAACTCAATTATTTCATTGAAAATTCATATATTTTGTTGAAAATTTGTCTTTTTTGGTAGAAAATTCATATTCTTGTTTGAAAACTATATTTTTTGTTGAATATTCAACTATTTTGTTGAAAATGTATTTTTTTCGTTCAAAAAATTTTTTTTTCAACTCAAACAAAATTTTTACTGCCTGAAAGAAAAATTTATAACAGCCAGGGAAAATTAAAAATTGGTCAGGAAAATGTCAGGGAATCTCAAAACTGGGATTTTGTAGCAACCCTGTCCGATTAAAAAATTTTCCGTAATTTACGGTAAGTTTACTGGTAATTTATGGTAAGCAGGATGGCCGCTGTTCAGGGAAAACTTAAAAAAAAACTTTAAACAACTTTTAAAAACTTTTAAAACGTTTAAAAAACTTTTAAAACTTTTAAAAAACTTTTAAAAATTCCAAGAAATTTTTATGAGCTTGAAAAAATTTGAAGGGGTTTCAGAAGATTTTAGAGGATTTGAAATATCTTAGGGTTTTTTAAAAACATTTTTCAAAATTATTTAAAGTAATTCAAAAAGATTTGAAAGATTTTAAGGTATTTTAAAAGATCCCAAGGAATTTTCAATTCATATCAGTAATTTAATGGGATTTAAAATATTTTAGTTTCAAGGGATTTCAAAAGATTTCAAAGGATTTTAAATATTTTGGGTAATTTTATAAAAGATTCCAAGCAATTTTTAATTGATTTTAATAATTTGATGGGATTTTAAATGATTTGAAATATTTTCAGGTATTTTAAAAGATTTCAAGAGATTTTCAAGAGAACAAAAAAAAAATTCAAAAGAAAAAAATGTTAGGGTATTCTTTAAATTCTAAGGAATTTTCAAAAGCTTTAAAAATTTTCAAGGGATTTCTGAAGGTTTAATAGGATCAGAAATATTTTAGGGAATTTTAAAAGATTCCAAGAAATTTTCAATGGATTTCAAAATATTTTAAAGAATTTGATATAAGTTGGTGTATTTTTAAAAATTTCAAGGAACTTTCAAGAGCTTTAAAAAATTTCAAGGAATTTCAAAATAGTTTTAAAAATTTGAAATATTTTAGTCTTTTTTAAAATTCCAAGGAATTTTCAAAAGCTTTAAGGGATTTCAAAAGATTTCACAGGATTATAAATATTTTCGATAATTTTAAAAGGTCCTAAAGAATTTTTAGTAGATTTCAATCGTTTGAAGGGATTTAAAAAGAATTTAAAGAATTTAAAATAATTTCGGGTATTTTAAAAAATTTCAATGGATTTTCAAGAGTTTGGATTCCAAAAGATTTTAAAGAATTTGAAATATTTTAGGGAATTTATAAAGATTCCAAAGAATTTTTTGAAAAATTGGAAGGGATTTTAAAGGATTTGAAATATTTTATGGCATTTTTAAAAATTCCAAGAAATTTTCAAGAGCTTTAACAAATTTCAAGGGATTTCAAAATATTTCACAGGATTAGAAATATTTATAGAAATTTTAAAAAATTCGACGGAATTTTGAATTGATTTCATTAATTTGAAAGAATTTCAACGCATTTTAAATCTTTTAGATTATTTTGAAAGATTTTAAAGAATTTGAAATATTTTAGGGTATTTTTAAAAATTTCAAGGAATTTTCAAGAGCTTTAAATAATTCCAGGGGATTTCAAAAGATTTTTAAGGATTTGAAATATTTTAGGGTATTTTTTAAAATTCCAAGGATTTTTCAAGAGCTTGAATTCTTAGGCATTTCATCAAATTCTTTTAAGTTCCCTTGAATTTCCCTAAACTCATTTTAAACTTACTGAATTCAATGAATTTTTTCATATTGCTTAATTTTTTCAATTTACTTTACATCACGAGAATGTTTATGATTTTTTCAATTGTGTCCAATTCATTTGAATTCTTTTGATTTTAACGTGAGTTTTTTAAAATTCATTTGAGTTCTTTTGAATTTAACTTGAATTGTTCCCAATTAATTTTAATTCTTATGAATTTAACTTGAATATTTTTTAATTCATTTGAATTTTTTAAATTCATTTGAATTATTCTGAATTTAACTTGAATTGTTTCCAATTTATTTCGAGTTAGAAATTAGTCACTTTGGGTAATTTTTTGGTTAGATATAGGACAATTTTTCAAATAAATTAGGCTGAGAGTTAGATCCGCAGAATAATAAATTTAAAATTTATACATTTAAATTTGTTTAATTACATGTATTAAATCAAAATTTTGGTCTTTAAATGTATTAATGGACAAGGAAAATAAAAAATTAGTCCGGGAATTTTGAAAATGAAGTTTTGCGGCCACCCTGAGTTAGTTACCATAAATTACCTGAAATTTTTTTATTTTTAATTTTAATTTTTTAATTTAAAAATAGAATAAAAACATTATATATATAATAAATATAATAAATATAATAAAATAAAAAAACATAATAAATCTTCTAATTTTTGACGAAATGCAAATTAAATTTAATTGAATTTGAATGTTTCCAAATTTTAGTGTTTTCAAAATTACGAGCTTTCAAATTCGATACTTTGAAATATCAATTTTTATCTATTCAAAATTGAACGTTTTTAAATTTCAAAGCTTTCCAATTCTAATTTATTCACTCCTAAATCAGAAATCATACAAAATAAAAAAAATTTCCTCTCAAAATCGAACGCTTCCAAATATAAAAGATTGAAAAAAATTATCAAAATTATTATTTATTCGGAAAATCTAACTTTTTAATTTTTATCATAACATTACAAATTTTAAACGCTTAAAAAATTTCTCGATTTAGATTTGACTTTCAAAAATTAGTAGTTTTTAAATTTAAATTAAAAGCTTAAGGCTTACGAAAAATAATTATTTTAACAATAGTTTTTGCAATTGAATTTTTTCTTACTATCGCTTTTTATCATTTTTTTTAATGTTTGAATTTTAATCAATCAGGGTTCATTTGTTTGGAAAAAACAATCAATACAACTCTACTGCTTTAAATTTTGCAAATAAATAATCTTCAATTATAATTGTTTGTTTAACAAATTTGTTTAAAAATAATTGTTTTGACGATTTCAGCCGTAGAAAAATTTACTTTCAAAATTAGTAAGAAGCGATATTAAGAAAAAATGCAATTCCAAAAAATATTGTTAAAATAAATGTTTTTTGTAAGTTAAAATTGTTTCTTTTGATAATAATGTTTTTGAATTGAAATAACATCATCCTTAATAATATTTTGATTATAAAAATCACAGAAAACCTATTTTTTAATTTCTAATTTATTGATTTATTCTTCAAATTAAAGCATTGAAAATGAAAACGTGGATTTATATTTTTTAATCAAAAATCTTTAAACTGTTCTATTTAGCAA
>JAABKJ010007992.1:0-11559 GCA_011634705.1 Andricus grossulariae | reverse complement strand
AATCTAGTTTTCCAAAGAGGCATCAATCTCTCTATGCATCCCACTATGTGTGGATGTACCTTCAAGCTTTCCAACAGGCACGAAAGCTCGTGTTGACGAGGTTATTTTTGTTATACGTTTAGCGGTCTCGTTTAGGTTTCGTTAGGCACTAGCTGTTTGTCATGAGTCTTACTCAATTAACTAACGGATTTCTGTTCAACTTTTCAGGGATGGTGATTGTGAAGCGATTTAAGTGCATACATGTGTGATAAGGAATAAGCACGAAAGCTTTTTTTTTGTGTGTAAATGATTTGTTTCACAACAAAAATTTTATCAGGTGAGAATAATAGTAGCAAGGTCATTTGTTATTAAATTGGAGGCTTTCTCTGAGACTGGCTAGCATGCCGCTTGGCTCGCCGATGATTCAGATATAAATTATTCAAAGCTATCTGAATCCACAATGATCTTTCATTCTGCAATATTGGTTCGCCCGCATTGTGGCTCGGAATGTTCTGTGGATGAGGGTAATACTTGCTTTTTCATTCATTTTTGTACACTTGTAGCTCGGTGTCTAGAAATTAAGTTGAAAGCTTTTCTTGCAATTGGTTCGCCCGTCGGCTGGCTCGCTGAAAAATCATTTGCTGAGAATTTCAAAGCTATTGCAATCCACAATATTCTTTCCTTCTGTAGTACATTTGTAAATTTTAAATAATTTAAATTTAATTGAAATTTTGAGGTAATTTTTCTTACATTTGCATCGAGAGAAGGTATTATATTTGTGTAAAAGTGTATCCCCCCTCCCGGTTTTTGTCAAATGCCTGCGTTTTGAGACCCTCTGAACTTGGCCTTTGGTATACTCTTTCATTCTCCTATATTAAAGGTCAAGTTTGTTAGCCAGCCATTTTGGATGAAATTTCAAGAAGAAAGCTCATTTTGGAAATGTTTGAGATCATTTTTTTCAAAATTTGAAAATTATATGTATTGGTGTTCATAGTACTCAGAAATTCAAACAATTTATTCTAATGACATTTTTTAGTAAAATAAAAATTTTCAGAGTTACAAGACCTTCAAAAACCAAAAGAAGAAACGAAAATTAACATTTCCAGCCAAACAACGTACGATACGAAAAAAAAGTGTTGACAAAAGAAATACTTCTTTTTGCACGCCCTGCAAGATTATCATATCGACTTCTTGAATTTTCTTCAAAAATCGAAAATTCACATTTTGATTGCACAAAAAATAATGAAGAATGAAAAATTTAATTTTACGATCAAACTATGCAAGATACGACGATTGATGATTGAACAAAAATTGTGCACTCAAAAAAGATCTACCTTGATGAGAATGTATACCTCAAGGTCGATAGAACCTTAAGTAAAGTAGATTTTCTTTTTATGTGAAACTGACATAATTACACCAAAAGTCGGTCATAACAATAGCAAGCACACAAAGTGCGAAAACCTTGAGGAACCGAGCTCAAAGCGTCAGGCAAATGTGTCCGAGTGCGAAGCGTGAGATTCAACAGATGCGTGCCCTAGGCGCGCTCAAGAATTTGAATCAAGAAATTTAATTCAATTAAAAAAATGTTTAACTGTATTAATTTATCTGAAGTCTTGCAGCACCGATTTCTCTGGCAATGGCAATGATTTTCAGACTGAGTCTTGCCAGAAAAATCAAAAGATTTTCATCCTTCACAATGAAATTTCTCCAATTATGAATCTGTATTACTAACCTGTGAAGCAAACGTACATTAACGGTAGCATTTTATTTTTGAATCTGTACTTGAAAAAAATAATCACCGAATTAATAGTTACGGTAACCTAACTTTAATTTGAGAAATAATACTTTTCAAAATATATTTAACCCTAAAAGTAACCATCAGAATATTACTTGAAAGTTAGTAAGTTGGGAATTATTCATCTACTTCAAGGTATGCAATACAACAGCATAATGTGAACCATCATTCTGTTGAACATTGCAATTACAATTTTCATTGTAAATAGTTAAATTTGTGTTAATATGTTCTTGATCATGAATTATTCTTGACCGATAAACTCATTTTGACACTTAACGAGATTTCAGTAAAGTAGATTATCTTAACTTTCGCGATAAAGGGGGCCTTATGCGCGGTAGCTTCATGTTATAGGTAGTACAGTAAATATAGACGCAAAAACCCCACTTACTTTTAAAAAATACTTGAAGGCTGAAATTTTGTGGGGATGTTTTTATCCTCTAATTTTTTTACATTTGTTTGTACAATGTAATAAAGCCGGTCGAATTTGTTGAATATAAAATTATCTATCCAATGAATGTTAAATCAAAGTCATAGGTCAGTTAGGTCAATCACAATGACCGGTTAAAGGTCATGAACGAGGGGTGGTTTTTGGTTTTTCCACGAAAACCGCGAAACCAAATACTTTTCACCCGTATTGCTTGAACAAGAATTTAAAGTGCTTTGAAATATCTACAAAATGATTGTTTGAACACGTATCCTACGATTCATAGTTTGTCGTCAATCCAGCGACGCTTGTAAAAATATTACGATTACTTGTTGGAAAGTACTTGAAGCTAGACATGCGTATTACATTAAAATTAATGTATCAGCACATTTTTAATAGCAAGTTAATAATGCCTGTATGTTATTTGATTATATTTGATTTGCTTTATAGTCTGCAGCAATAATTTTCCTGCATTTGATGTCGCCTTCTTTTTCACGGAAAAACGGAAAATCCATCATGGACAATCGAAAAAATTCGTCTTTGCCGATTAGTGCGAGACTGCTACACACTCATACGTTATAAAAGCGGTAATGCATATTTAATTGCATGCATTAATAAAGAAAATTAAAAAAAATTGCGCCAATAATTTGCTCATTTGAAAGCACCTCAGATTCGTATCTAAGGAATAGGGGTGAAATGTTGTTGGTTTCACGGTATTCGTGAAAAACCAAAAACCGCTAGATCCTCTTCACTACATTGTACGAGCAAATGTGAAAAAGTTAGAGAATAAAAAAAAACTCATATCTAAATGACGAGGGGGATGTACCTTCTGCGATCCCCTCGAATACGAAAACACGGATTTAGACATATAATAGGGGCCTCTCTTTGCTGTTGAATATAACATTTCGAATTTTTGAGATATAGAAATAATATTTTTCAGTATGAAAGAGCGAATTCAACCCAAGCAGTTGCAATTTTAATAAAAAAAGACAGATTTTCTACAACAGGCGACAGATATTCAAAACGAAAAGACGAATTTTAACAAAATTATTCCATTTTCAATGAAAAAATATTGGTTAGTCAAGATAGAAAAAAATTAGGCAAATTATCATTCGAAGGGAAAAATATTTTTCAATACGGAATAAAAATTTGGAATAAATATTGACTTTGTTAGTTTCTTTGAAATTTTTCAACATTTGTCGAGAAAAGTTCAAATCATTGTTGAAAATTTCAGATGTGACGTCTAAAGCTTCTAAATATCTTTTAAAGACTTGAACTGACTCGAATTATTCACTTTCATTGTTCCCAAAAACCGGCCGAAATTCTTTTTTATCACCTTGAATATTACCTTTGAAAATCATTAAAAAAATTGAAAGTTCTATTCTAAAACATACTAAAGTCTACATTCAAAAAAAAACCTTTTCAATGTTTTAAATAATTTTTTTAAACAGAATATTTTGAAGAAATTCGCAAAATAAAAAAAAAAATTCCTTCAAATCTTTCCTATTCATTTTTGAAATTTTTTGTAAAGTTTGAAAATTGTATGAATATTCTTTTAAAATTAAGTGTTGTAGAAATGAAAATCATTTTATATTTTTACAGAAATCCTGAGAAAAACTTTCTATTCTCTTCAAACCTTTCAAAATTCAAGAAAAATGTATACATATTTTGTTCTAAATCTTCGAAAATCTACATTTTTTTAAACATTTTTGGAAATATTCTTAGGTTTATAATTATTTTGGTATCTTTTCAAAACTTCTAATATCATTTGGAATTTTTTAAATTCTTGTGAAATATTTTCATTTAAAATTAATTTTGGAAATGAAAAAAACTGTTTAAATTTTTCCGGGAATATTACAAAAGAAATTTTATCATCTTAAATACTTTAAAAATACTTCAAAATCTTGAAAATTTGCTTTAAAAATTTTAATTTTGATTTTATTGAAACATTTTCAAATTTTCATATTATTGTTTAAGCTTGTTAAAACTCATAAAACTTCGGAACTTCTTTTGAAATAACTCAAAGTTTTCTCAAAACAATTTTTGGAATCCTGAAAAAAATTCAAAAATTATCTTATCACCTTCAACATTATTTTTCGACATATTTTGAAATCTTCAAAGCTTAAAATTATTATTTAAAAATAAGACCCAAATTCTCAATTAAGATTTTCTAGGTTTTTGTCCGAAACTCAACTTTTCACATCATTTTTAAAGTGTGAAAAAGTTGACAAATTAACTGTGGTAGAAAAATCTTAAGAACAGAATATTTCCTAATATTAAAAAACATTTGTAATTAAAATTTTCTCTGTTATCAATAATGTTTGGTAACTTTAGGAAATTATTATTATCAGACAATAGATTTTTGTATTTTTTTTAATTTTGATTTCCTAGATTGATTGTACAGACAATTATTAATATTTATAAATAGGTAGATATATAATCTCGTTTAATGTGGTCGTGGGGTTATTAATATAATGCTTTCCTCATTTTTACACATATAGTATATATTTGAAACGGACTTGAATTACTCATTTTAAACATTACCAGGAATCCTAAGAAAATTTTTTCATTATTCTCAATTTTACGTTTCAAAATCTTTATAAAAATTCAAAATTTTATTTCAATATCTTTGAAAATACACATTTTTCAATTTCTAAATATCCGTTAAATTGGCTCAAATTATCCCTAAATTGTCTTAAAATACTGTAGATTCGTCTGTAAACATTTTTGAAATCTTATGCCATTTTTAATAGAATATTATGCCTCTCCACCTTGGCGCATACGATATTTTTGATGAAAAATGAATGATTTCAGACATTTTCCTAAATACAGTCATAATTTCAGTCCATATTAGATTCTCAATGCAGAGGCATGAAATTTATGTTGACTTATTCCAAATAATCAAAAATTCAATAATAAAATTGCCGGAATTTTTTTGGTAATTTATGGTACTTTCAGAGGCGATTTATGATACCTTGCCATGAATTGCCAAAAATTCCATTCAAAAACATCTATAAATTTGCGGAAATTTATGCCAATGTTCGCCCATTTATGGTAATTTTACAGGTACATATTTTAACTTACCATAAATTACCCAAATTTCATTCTTTTTAAATTTCCACCAATTTGCGAAATTTTTTGAAAATTTTCGGCCATTTATGGTAATTGTACAGGTAAATATAGTAACTTAATGTAAATTACCATCACAAAAAATGATAACTTCACCGCTTGTATGCATCTGCCAAACTTGTATTTGCTTAATAAAGTATATTATGAACTGTCTATGAACTACCTTCACTCTTATTTACCATTTTTAGTCTCTTCACCCCCCCCCCTCCCACTTGAGGAAGGTGGAGGTTGAAATAGGGGGGATAGGGGCGGGGTGATCCGTTTATGGTGGAATTGACTTCTTATTGTTAGTAGATACTGTAGGAATTTTTTCGGATTTTTTGTCCCAAAAATAATTTGGGTTAAAAACAGGCCTTAGAAACCCTCCCCCTTCATGAAAATTTTCGGTAATTCACGGTCATTTGATCAGTTATGAATGTTAAGAGTGGCAGGGATGGTAAGAAAGAACTCTTACTGCCGCTTTGTGCCATAGATATACGTCTCAAAATGTATCGACGCCAAAATAAAACCCTCCGTGCCCAACTTCAATCCCGGTGATTTAAGGAAAGGAAGCGTTAGCTCGTTTGACATTGAATGATCCTACACATTTCCGTGAAAGATGCAGTGCATCCTCTAGTCAAAGAGCTGTCCGCGGAATTTTTTCTCCCGTGATTTCTTAATCCGCGCCTTTATAAGTGAGTACTCGAGATGAATAAGATTTGATGCAGTTTGCTCACCCCTGATATTGAAGTTAAGACCAAGTGGTACAGCAGCCTCCTTCGCTGCTTTGTATAGCAATGCTTCTTTGCCCACTTCTGCGTGCTTCCCTACCATTTTAAAGGAATGGGAATTGTCCATTTTCAACTGAATGTGCTGTACCAAGAATTATTGTTCATGTGCATAACCTTTCGTGACCCAATATCGAAGGATTTGAGCTCGTCTTTCGTCCATGGAACCAGTCTAAAATGAATAGAGTACTATCTATTCGGAGAGTATCCTTTATAGATTTTAAGTCCTGAAGTCGGATCGAATAAACCCTGGCACATTTTCTAGCATAGATCTTAAGATCATTCATGTAAAATACACGAGTGACCTCATGCTTTCGATTCTCACGTTTGCCTTAGCAGTACTCTTTGGAGTAGCGAAGTGCGAGAGATAGTGGCAATAATATAAGGCAAAAGAGGAGAGGGTTCATGGTGCCGCCTTAAGAGACACTTCTCTTGAAAGTGACGCTGTTAGTTGTGGCTCGACGTTTTACA
This sequence comes from Andricus grossulariae, assembly GCA_011634705.1. NCBI lineage: Eukaryota > Metazoa > Arthropoda > Insecta > Hymenoptera > Cynipidae > Andricus > Andricus grossulariae. Next base: position 4,994 of record JAABKJ010007992.1, on the reverse strand, counting down.
GATGAGATGGTAAATCTGGTTTTGCAAAGTGGCATCAATCTCTCTATACACCTCACGATGTGTGGATAAAGCTTTAAGCTTTCCAACAGACAAAAGATGAGTCTATGGGAGGTTGAATCGAAAGCTTTCCAGTAATCAATCCAGGCCATCGGTAGATAGCGCTGGTACGATGCTGCGTCTTTGCAAACACATCTATTGATAAGCAGGATCTCCTGACGTCTTACTATGCCTTTCATTGAGCCACGTTATTCGTACATCCCTCAGACAAGTCATTGTTCTGTAATTCTTAGGGTCCGCTGAGTTGCCCATCTTTGGCCGGAGCACTGTGCGCCCTTCCACTAACCACTCCGGAATAGGCTCTTCCGAATTTAGATGAGGTAAAAATGCGGGCCAGATTCTGGTGGGTTGAAGGAAATCTTTCGCACCAGAAGATCTTGATGCCATGTGGTCCCGAAGCGGAATAGTTTTTCATGTCTTTTAATACGTTTTTCACCTCTTCGGTATTGATCTAAAATTACTAAATATCTTCCAAAATTAAGGGAAATTGCCTTGAACTCTTTTCTATTCATTTTTAAATCTTAGAAATCTTTTGTAATGTTTAAAAATCTTTATGAATATTTTCTTGAAATTAATTTTTGTAAAATTAAAAATGCACTGTCTGTGGTTACAGCATTCCGCTAGATTCGTGAATTCTATGAAATTCACGGAATTCATGAATTCCGCGAATTCCTTGATTTCCGTGAATTCCATCAATTCCCTGAATGCCATGAATTCCTTGAATTCCATAAATTATCTGCATTCCACGAATTCTTTGAATTCCTTGAATTCCACCCAAATTTTGGTTCAAAGCCGAAAAAATTATGGGCCAAGAACTTGTTTGAACACACTGTGTAAGATATTTACAGCTGTCCTGAAGGACAGGATTGTTCGACGAATTGAGCCTGTGTTGAGAGAGATGTAAGAACAATGTGGCTCGAGGAAAGGTGTAGCAGGCTGCCGAGAGAACCTGCTAATTGACAGGTGCGTCTGCAGAGACATAGCAACCAATCAGAGCTTCCTGTCAATGGCATAGAGAGACTGATGCCCTTTTGGTAAACTAGAGTTACAATCTCATCTGAAAATTATCGTGTGACAACGAACAACGCCACCTTCAAGAGGGAAACCTTTCGGGGTGATTACATTAACTCCCTGCTCCTTTGCATCATTTTTCTGCCTTTATCGCTTGTATTACGCAATTTCCCTAGATACCTTCGCGGCAGCACTAATCATTGCGAGCATAAAGTGTGCATAAGGCGTTCGCGAGGACCCTAAACTTGTGGATACAAGTGCCATTAGAGATCTTGACACCTTCGAGGCCTATAGATACCCGGCGTGGGCCAGCCTCAAGTTCGCATTCAGGACATAACATCAGTGAAGGATTCTCTCAGAAGCACATACAAGCACCTTCTTCGACAGATTTGGTCTTTAAATCTGACGGCATTGAACAAGGTATTTGCGACTGAAATTTGTGCCGTTCAGGTTCTACTCTACTTGTGTGGGGTGGTTCAGTGGAGAAAGGACGAGCTTACGGCTCTTGATATCGTCCCGCTTAAGATTATGCATAAGCCGCAAAACAGGTGACCGAGACCGTTGGCCTGACTTCCAACATTAGAAGTTACAAATTTCCGCCAACAACAAGAATATATATACTGAGACTTTCACAGAAATGTAGAAGATCAGTTTTTGTCGACAGAGTAAACTTCTGTTTTCCGAAGATCATCAGGACTTAATTCAGATACAGGGACTTTTATTTTCACATGGTATCACGGTTCCATTTTCACGTTAGTATGACGTGACCGCATTTTACGTCAAGAAGTTCCAAGGTATAGGTGCAGAGAGTGTCATGCTCCGGCCGATTATAACATCACTGTTAAGGAGAATGAGCAGGAGCTTGTTTGTTCCCTTTTTTGAAATTATATATACTGTATAAATACTACTACTACTACCTTGGACTGCTGATGAACTTTGGGCGACGTGATGATGACCTGCATCTGTAAAATATAATATATGGATTTTTATTGAAGATTTTCTTAACGAACGCCAAAAGTATGCTATTGGTCCTAATGTAATCACAAAGGCAGTTAATCTTTCAAGATAGACCAAGATAGATTCTTAATTTTCATAAGGCTGAGGAATGCAAGAAAATTTAAACACGCACTGAATTTTCCACAAAACCCCTGCTGAATATCAAAACACGTAATTATTATCTAGGGGGAATTCTGTGAGACATAATAAATAAAAGAACACTCACAGAATTTAACACACATTTACTCGCTATTTTACACAAAATGGCATACTGGAATTAAATTTTGATTGACATTGAACTTCGTTTTTTACGCGTAAATACCTATAGGGCTGAAACTTTGTTTTGCAGGAACATTGGAAAAAACCTTGTGCGGTTGAAAAATCTTGAAATGTATCATACATTTTTTCAATAAAATTTTCATCAGATTTTGATTTTCTTGTATGATGAAAGCTTATTTAATTTTAAAGAGATTTGTGACAGGCGATTTTTAAAAATTATTTTAACCACTTTTATTTAACAAGAAAGCTGATTTTTTCAGAATTATCATTTTTTAAGATTTTTAGACTTGTAAAAAAGGTCTTGAATCATTGCAAAAATAGAGTTGTCTGAATGTATACCTGCACTTCTCGACAAAGTGGGCGGAGAACATCCGGAAAAGTTCTGCTTGGCCGTCGGAAAGTTTGTATGAAAGCTTCGAGTTAAATTACATACCAATTTGAAGCTAATTAAGAATAATTGGAAATTGGAATATAACTAAATTATCACTAGAACCAATATATGTTCATTGTCTAAATTAGATTTAACATTACTTAGAATGCACAATGCGTGAAATGAGCAATTTCATGTCAAATCGTAAAGTTTAACACTTATTTCCCATAAAAAGAGACATTTTTGTACATTTTATTCAGATTCGTTAGCATCAGGTACATCGAAATGAAATTCAACATTTTCCTTCACAATTAGCCATGAAGTACGAATCGAAACTTGTTTTTCAATTTCACCCCCATAAGTCTGCTTTCAAGGGTCCCAAAAGAACTTTATAACTAACAGATTGAGTTTTGCGAGATTTTGGCGCTAATTATGATTTTTTGTTGCTTTTTCTAACACAAATAGTTTATAATACGCTTCCACATAGAGGGAGGTTTGTGATTACCTAGATTTTCAAATATACATTTTCGACTTATTTTAATATAATTCGACCCCAGAAGCTACGACCCCAAAGAACTACGATCATGAAATTTGGATGTGACGCATCGATCGACCTATTGTTCAAGCTTTTATGACCTACTAGTTCCGATTTATGAAGTTTCAAAAAGTGGTTTATTCTGTTTATATAAGAAAAACTTTTTTCATATTCAAAATACGACAATATTATATTCAGTGTATTTACTCGTCTCCTGGAGACGCATTGATTGACTCATTGATAAACCTTTTATGACCCACCAGTACCTATTTACGAATTTAAAAAAATGGTTTATTCTATTCATGTGAACCAAATTTTTTTGATATTAAAAACACGAGAATATTACATGTAGAGTATTTGATCGCGTCCTTGAGGCGCATCGATTGACCTGCTGGTGAACCTTTTATGACCGACCAATACCGATTTATGAAGTTAAAAATAAAATTTATATTCTGTTTATATGAAAAAAACTTTGTTCGTATTAGGAGGACTACAGTACTGTACCTGCCACGTTTGTTTGCGTCTTCGAGAAACGTCGAGTGACCTATTGACGAACCTTCTATTACCTCTTACGATCTAGCAATATCGATTAATAAATTGAAGAATATGTTGTTTGTCTTGTTGATATAAGGAAAACTTTTTTTATTAGGAATAACTATAATGTATATAATATATTTGTTCGCATCTTCGAGATACATATGATACCAAGATTAAAAATTTCTCATGAACTACCATAACCTATCAATACCGTTTTGAAAATTTTCAACAAAATTAGTTTCCTTTTTTATAAGAGAATTTTTTTATATTGAGAATATAATAGTACTGCATTTGATGTGATTGTTCGCGTCTCTGAGACGCGTGGATTGATCTTTTGACGAACTTTCGGAGACCAATATTGATTAATCAATAGCTACTCAGAAAGTTTGAAGAAAAGTTACATTTTTTCTATGACGTTTTAATTCAAAATATAAAACTAACGTAGGTTAAAAGTTGTTCCATGTGACAAAACACATTAATTGACCTTTTGGTGAGCCCTCTGATTAACTGAATATAAAATTTTCAGAAAGAGAGAAACATGAGCTTGAAAAATATTGACAGTTTCTCCTGATTTTTTCAACTTTTTATCAACTTCTAAGTTAGAAGTAAACAACACTACGTTATATTTGATAAAAATAATTGTTTAAACAATTTATTATTGTCACAACAATCGCTTCGAATAATACTAGGAAGTTGTAACTTTTCCAATAATTTTCAACTTTGTTTCAACTTTTTAACCAGTGTGAGGTAACAATGGATGGAATTCGTCAAAAATAATTGTTTAAACAAACTATTGATAATTAAAAAAGTCAATTCATATATGAGTATGTTATCTTGGTCATACGGTCCATTAAAATTAATATTGGATTCAGTTGTCAGGAATCATGCTTTATTCGTCAATTTTATTAAAAACCAAAGTACGTTTTGACCTTGTTGCAGGCCTTCTTCAAGTTAAAATATAACCTATAGGTTAACATAATTTACATAGATGTAATACATTTATAATGAACTACTACTAATCAATCATCCACTTCAATTAATAAATAAAATCATAAGAGAAAGAATCCATGAAATTTATAATAATTCATCTGTAAACACAAAATGGAATGAAAATCACAATAAATTTGAACTGAAGGTATCGCTACCATATGTTGAAGGTCTTTCGGAACGTCTTAAGAGTTCTTTAAAAAAATACAATATTAATGTTTA
>JAABKJ010007991.1:0-11559 GCA_011634705.1 Andricus grossulariae | reverse complement strand
TAAATAGCCATGAGGACATAACGCATCCTTGTTTAACGCCTTGCACAATATCGAAACAGTCACTCAGTTTCCCATTTGAACTGAATTCATAGAACCTAATAATAAAATGCAACTATTTTTCGTTTTAAGTTAATTCCTATTAACTGAAAAGTATACTACTATATTTTTGGTACAGAATTAATTTTTGGTTTGTTAAAAATTCTACGATTTGTTTAAAGATTAAACTACTTTGTTGAAAATTATTTTTTTTTCAAAAATTCATTTTTTAGCTAAAAATTTAACTGGTCTACTTTTGGTTGAAAATTGATCGTTTTTAGTTGGAAATTCAACTAATAATTTTTTCCTGGAGAATTCATGTTTTATGGCTGAGAATTAAACTATTTGGTTGAAATTTGAACTCCTTTGATAAACATTTATTTTACTGGTTGAAGATTGAAATATCTTGTTGAAAATTCGTTCTTGTTTGGTAGGAAATTAATTCTCTTGTTTAAAAATTTAGCTGATTGGTTGAAGGTTTAGCTACTTTGTTAAAAATTCATTTTATTATTTGAAGATCCATCTCTTTGGTTGAAAATTATACTGTTTTGCAAAAATTCGTATTTTTGGCTTAACAATCAAACTTTTCTGTTTAAAATTCAACTTTTTAGGTTGAAATTCTAATATTTTTATATAAAATTCAACTACTGGTTAAAAATTACCTTTTTAGTTAAAAATTCATATTTTTGAAATGTAAATTCAACTAGTATCTGCGGAATTCGCCTTATGGGTTTAAAAATTCAACAATTTGCTTGATTTTTTTTTTCTCTTTAATGCACCTCGTTCCAAGTTGGAAATTCAAATGTTTGGTTGAAAACTCATCTTTTTGATTTGAATATTCATCTCTTTTCGTAAAAATTTGATCTTTTTTGGTTACAAATGCAACTGTTTGTTTAAAAAGTAATATTTTATAGTTAAAATATCAACTATGACATTTCTTGTTGAGAATTTATCTTTCTGGTTAAATTTGACTGTTTTCTATTAAAAATTAAATGTTTTCTTGGATGGAATATCAACTATTATATTTTTCGTACAGAATTAATTTTCTTTTGTTAAAAATGGAAGTACTTAGTTGAAAGTTGAACTTCTTTCTTAAAAATTCATTTTTTTAAAGACTCATCATTTTAGTTCAAACTTCAACTACTTTGTGGAAATGTTATTTATTCAAAAAAAAATCTATGCAAGTTAAAAAATTTAAATATTTCGTTTCAAGTTTATTTATTTTATTAAAAATTCGTTGCTTTTGCTTGAAAGCTCAACTATTTGGTTGCAAATGCAACTGTTTCGTTAATATTTTTTTTAGTTTTGTTCAAAATTCAACTGTTTGGTTGGAAATTCATCTTTATAAGTCGAAAATTCAACTATGTGGTTACAAATTCAACTATTTCGTTGAAAATGTTACTATTTTATTTAAAATTCGTCTGTTTGGATTGTAATTCATCTCTTTTGATAGAAAAGTTCTCAGTTGAAATTTCAACTCTTCTAAAAAATTCACCTTTTTGTCTTAAATATTCGACTATTTGATCTAAAATTCAAGTGTTTGTGGTTGAAGTTAATTTTGGTTTAATTCGACAATTTGTTTAAAATTTGTCTCTGCAGATGTAGATATCGACTATTTGGTTAAAAATCTATTGTTTTTGCTTGTAAGTTCAACTATGTGGTTGTAAATGCAACTGCCTGGTGTACAATTAATTTGTTAGTTTGTCGAAAAATCAACTTTTTGGCTAAAAAATCATTCTTCTTGGATAAAAATTCGTCTTTTTGTGTTTAAAAATCAAATTTTGAGAGTATTTTGGGCTGTGAATGTTCGCATTTGTGACGTCATCCTGGGGAGTAGTAATTTTTGTACGGCCCCTTATTAATTCCACAATCCTGCATAATAATAATAATAATGATGATCTGTTGTTGCTAATTTTGGGGACTGTTTTTTTCTGCTCATTTACTACATTTATGAGTAGCACATTTTTGTAGAAACTTATCATTTAACCCTTACTTGACAGACTTCTGGGGTGATCTACATCATCGCGACAAAAATTGTTTAAAAAAATAATCTATTGAATAATTTTACTTGAAAATTTCATCATATCATCTTAAGACCTTACTTTAAAGGATTATGTGGGTTATATAGCCAAAAATTAAAATGAAGTATTAATTAAATAATTATTAATGTAAGGAAAAATGGTCGTGGGGTGTTTTACACCCCAGTGTGTCAAACAAGGGTTAAAAAGAATATTAATATAAATATATGTCAAACATCACATGTCACGGAATATTGTCTTTAATATTTCGAATTTTTCCTCTGGCAAAAAAAATCATTCACTTTAAATTACAATTAAAAAAGAAATATTAAGCACGCTGCAAAAAATTCTCTGACTTTAAAAACAATTCTCTGAAATTTCCAGGATTTTCCAAGTATATAAAAATTCACTGACAATTCAAGGTTTTCCAGGTGAGTAGAAGCCCTGATTTTTCATTTGAAAATTCAATTGAAAAAACTCAGTCCTCATTAAAAGATATTGATTTAAAACTAAATTAAAATGTTTCCAATACATTTTTACATACCAAAACGATCTTCAAAGTTTGTTTTGAAATAGAAAATAATCCACAGTATACGTCATACGTACCCTGAAACACAAAATAAATGTACACCTTAGTATTTAGTACAATAATATATATATTTTAAATATTTAGGATAGAAATCTCGACTTACTTTAGTAAGATATTGAGTATGAATTAAGTATATCCTAAAATCTTATTTATTAACTTTTGACAGTGTCTACTCAAACTCGGAAGAAAATTCCCCGAAAATTCCAGGTTTTTTCCAGGTATCTCTAGACTTTTCCAGGTATCATTTTTCTTAATACGGAACCATTTGAGTATTAAGTATTGCATTTTTTAAAGCAATTATGTTCCTACATCCCTTCAAAGCGTTACATAATACTTTTAAAAAACTTTAATTATCCATCTGTCAATGGATGAATTGCAATTAACAACATTTATTAAAAAACTGTATAGAAATGATATTTTTCATATATAAAATTAAATAACGATGTTTCTTAGTTTGTGAAAGTAACTTTATAAAAGACAAGAAAGTTCTTGATAGTATAAGCTTTTAAAAATTGTAAATCCTCTTTGAAATATATATTTTAAGATACCAATTTCCGACCAAAAACACTAACATAATACAAAATTGTTAAAAATCTTGTTTAAATGATAGTGCTTTTTGTTTTAAAATACCACTTTTCGGTGTAAAACGCCAATGCAAACTAAAATTGTTGAAAATTTATGAATTTTCTTTGAAATCTAATGATTTTTTAATCAAAATTTAGATTTCCGATGAAAAACATTAACACGGTCCAAAATTGTCTAGGCTTGTAAATTTTATTATTCAAAATAAAAATCAGTGGATTTAAATATAATCGTTTTTGTTTAAAAATATCAGTTTCAGGTGGACCACTAAAATAACCTAAAGCAGATGAAAAAGTAGTTACAGAAATGAAATGGTTGAAAATTTAAAATTATTTTTAAAAAACACTAATTTCCAGCGGAAAGAATTAAAATACAACATGCATTTCGTATTCAACAATTTATTGGATAATTTGTTGAAAGTTGTAATTTAACCACAAAAGAGTGTTTAAAAAGCACACATGTTTCACAAATAGCATAATGTTTTCTATGATTTTTCTTATTAAAAGTGAATATTTGTAGATATAATTTTTTTAATTTCAGATAGTTAGATCACTCATTTCAGATAGGATAATTTGCACTGTTTAAATTTGAATCATTTAAATAGAAAACTTATGACAATCATTTACATTTTTAAGATCATAACTTAATACATGGACATTAGGGTGACTAAAAAAATTATGTTTGAATCTGAACACGCACACTAGCCTAAATTGTACCTTCTCAGTCAGAAAATTAAAAAAATTATATAAAAATCGGATGGATTAGAGGCCCCCTATTTTAGTTTTGTCTTCTTTATTAATTGTTTGTTGTTTTTATTTTCACAATGGCTTTCAAATATATCTATCAAATTTGTATACCTTTCAAATGATCCCCTTTTATATTATCACCATTGTAAATAATTTAATTAGGATGTTTAAACTCACTTCTGTGAAGAAAATAATACATTTTCTTACTTATTTCACTTTTTTTATAATAAGTAACTTTTTTAAATTCACTTATTGTATTTTGTAATCGGCACATCGTGTGTCAAAATCTTATAGACAAATTTGAAACAAGATAAAATTATTATTTTCTTAAAAAGTGAGTTTAAAATTTTTAATTAAATGATGTACAATGATGGCAATGTAAACGGGGATAATTTTGTATCTATAAAAATGTAGTACATGCATCTTCAAGCACTGCAAAAATTAAAACAACAACAAATTAATAAAAAAGGTAAAACTCAAATAGGCCCTCTAAATCATATCCGATTTTGAATTTTGTTCTTAAAAAAATGTTTTTGTCTAAAAAGGTACCACTTTTAGGCTAGTGTCTGTGTTCAGAATCTAATATATTTTGTTTGCTTTAGAAAGTTGATCACACCAATGGAAATATGAATTCTGAAGAAACCAAAATTAGAAACGAAGCCGTTAAGAGGTTCAAACTAGGAAGTTTGAATTTAAAGTTAAAAAAAAAATACAAATTTAAAGGGACCTATGAATGCCTCAATATTATAATATTTTAAATTCTGTGTTTCCTCTGTGAATCATATTTTCTATTCTGAAATCACGACACATACACTATACACACACACAATTCCCGCATTTACACTTGTTATTAAAGGGATACATATATGATTGACGTTTTTTTCATTCAACTTGAAAATCTAGACGTGATTCAGTAATATTGGGTTTCGTGTCCATCAATCATTCTTGGAGACATTTATTTATTCGAACAAAAAAAAACTTTATCCTCTTTTTCATGGCTGCGAACAAATTCACATCGTCCACTTATTTCACGAAAATTAGTTTGAAGGTATTAAATTTTCAGAGTTAAAAATTTAAGGCTCTCAAATATTCGAAGGAATAAAAATTAAAAAGGGACCAGATTTCAAAGAAATTCAAATCGGGTAAAGTTGAAAGGGTACCAAATATATGACAACCAAATATTTCTAAAATAAACTAGTATTTAAAGCCGACTTTAAAAATGTCCCAAATGGAAGGAATCTAAAATTGAAAGTGAAAGACGCCTAAATCAAGATTAGCGGTGCATGACGAAATCTCGAAAAAGAAAAAGATTTTTACAAAGAATTATTTTATATTTTTTTTTATTTTCATCCGTAACAGCCAATTCTTGTTTCATTGCTTTTTTTTACATATATTAGATGGGCCTTCGGTGCACTTGTTAAGTGTCGGCAACTTAAGGTCAAGTTCGTTAGCCAGCTATTTTGGATAAAAATTCAAAAAGTTAGAGCATTTTCAAAACTTTTGAATTTATTTTGTTTTAAGATTCAATAAAAAACAACCAATTTTATATTCCCTGACATTTATTGACTTTCCCTGACCAATTTCTAATTCCCTGACTTTTTTTAATTCCCTGGCCTGTAGCAACACTTCAAATGAAATGAATCCAAAACTTTCAAAATTATAAAGAAAAGCATATTGGAATTTAAAATTCAATTAAGTTTTCTTGAAGATATTGCAAATTTTCTTTTGGGAAAAGCTCTCGTAAAAAAAATCTAATTGACCGGGCAAAAAAGAAGGTGAAATGGGTGTAGTTTACATTGCGTTAACATTTGTTTTTACCCTCCGTTTCTCTTATGTTTCGCAAAGGAACCGGAAGCGAATGAAACTCGTTTTGAAACTTTCAAGATGCAGTAATGGCAGGCGAAAAGGAAACAGTGTATACGGACTTTTTCTTCGTTATAAGGCTATTGGGATGTTGAGAAAAAGGAAAGAAGAGCAAATGGTACTTTGAGGTAGAATAGAGACAGGAGACGCCATATAGACACCATTAACGCGATCTGCGCAAAGAGGCTGGCTCATGTAAGAGCATTGTCCCGTTTGCTTAAAGGAGACTCATTCTCCTCATCTGTGTGATGCTTACCCTAGAGGGTAAGTCGAAACACGATTTTCCTCTTTGCTTCAATGCTAAGGAAAATTTAACAACACGGAAAACAACATGTGAAATAGAGATCCGCACGTTGGAAAAGTTAATGAAGGTAAAAGGAGTGTAAAATAACGAAAGTTTTCCAGAGGCTTAGTGGAAAAGAAGTTTATGAAGTGAGAAAATATTTGGGGTAATTATTTCCATGTTTTAGAAAAAGGCCATAAAAAGCTGGGACTTTCATCACTTTTCCCTGACTAATTTTTTATTTTCCTTGACCATTATTGTTTAAAGACCTTTTATAAATGGAATAACACAGTTTCAAATCTAAATTATCAATTTTGCAATATATCATTTTCAGGGATGCCACCCTAATTTACCATGAAAAACCATAGCCATGGTTTTTCAAGTCGTCTTGCGAACGTTGAGCTCCACGTAAAAAGACGTGCGTAACACTACGAGTGATGTACGATATTTTATTGAAAATCAGCATTTTATGAGACTGCATGGCCATCTTGGGCTGTGATTGGTAATCTCGTAAGACGTGACATTTTAAATGTGGTTCGGTCCCACCTAGAGTGCCATCTGGTGTCATTATTTTTCCCAACAGTACGGTTAGAGAAAACAGTGTGCACTATTCAGTGGTCATTTCTGGAACTATTTACGTGTCAGTGTGGTGCTTTTGGAACTAATTACATGTCACCGGCTGACACCATTCGGCAAAGTTATATATAACGCTCACTTTTCAGGGGGCGTTGCAGATTCATAACATGGTGGTTTCGAATAAAATTATAAAAATTCATACTGAAATAAAAAAAAATGTAAGTGAATTCGAAAAATTCATTGAATTCAATAAGTTTAAAATGAGTTTAGAAAACTTGAAGAGAATTCAAAAGAATTTAATGAAATACCTAATAATAATTCAAGACGCGTTTAAAAGACTTCAGGATATGTACATCAAACACGAGCTAAACACTTTTTTTTTAAATCCATAAATCTGAATTTTATTAAGTACCTTCACAGCTTTTAAAATTCCTTAAAATAATTGAAATCCTCGTGAATCTTAAAAAATTCCTTTTGGAGTCTTTTTAGATATCTTAAAACCTTAAAGGTACAGTAAAATTGTTCTATACCATCCGAAATTCTAGGAAATGCTTTAAAACAACATGCAACATTTTTCAAATCCCTTAAAAGCATTACAATCCTTCGAAATCCCTTGAATTTTTTGTATTTTCTTTAAATTCCTTGGAATCTTTTGAAATGGCCTAAAATATTTCAAAAGTAATTAAAAGTTCCTTGGAATCTTTAAAAATTTCCTTAAATATTTTTTTCTTTTGAAATCACTTGATACTCTTTAAAGCTTTTGAAAATTTATTAGAATCTTTTTGAATGCCTGAATTCAAGAGTGGTTGATACATGTGTTAATTCATTGAAAGAAAAGTGACTAAAGTGATTTTTTAATTCAAAAAGCGATTTGAGACAAAAATAAATTAAAGTCACTGTGACGCCGCCCTGATTATTCTTACAGAAATTCTCTGACTTTTGCAATTTTTGTTCGAAATCCCTGACTTTCTCTGATTTCCAGGTTTGCGCAGACCTGCGGCCACCCTGAATTCTTAGTTCCAAAACTGCTGGTATTGCAACTCTTGGCAAACCTGTCTACTGCAATTTTTCCGTAATAAATTTTTCCTTATGTTTTCAACCACGAAATCCTACGAAAACCAAAAATACAAGCTTTTCGTGAGAAAAAGATTCTCAAAGTCCTTTAGAATGTCACAAAATATTTTCAAGTTATTTCTTACAAATCTTTGAAGAAATAAACAGTGTTTGGCCTTTAAACTGTGTATTTAGTCGTGAATTCACTGAATCAAAATGAGAAAATATTGTACAGCTAGTAGCTCTTAAATTTTTTTTTAATTATATGGACGCTTAGTTACAAAGGCAATGCAAAATATAATAAACTCTTTTAACTTGAACGTAATTATGTTTCCTGAAAGAGACGACTTTTGCCTGCAGTGGTTACGGACGGTTTCTGTCAGACACATATTAAGAGGCACGAAGCCATGGCTGGTAACCTTTATTAATTGAAATGAAAAAGGTGAATATGATTTAATTGGAACTCATAAGGAATTCTCATTAAGCAATTACGAGTAACTGGTGCAAGTACTTCCGCTTTCGGTTCATGATCAAAGCACTCTGGAGAAATGTTTATACCCTATTAAGGGCATGTGATACTTCCTCGTGTGGTAAATCGGGTTCAGTTCCCCCGGGTTTTTGTCCACAAAAATTAAAAATGTTAAAAACTGTATTTGGAGATGCTATAAAACAGAACAACAGACGTCCCCGAACTCTTTTTTTGAGGGATAATAGCAAAAAAAAATGTATTCTGCTAAATAAAAATGGTCTCTATGTGCACTATTTGGAGGTTAGGATTCGTTTTTGAGGTCTCTGCCATTTCGATAATGTCGGTCTCTGTTTGTACCTCAAAATACACACATATTAATCAAATTCAGCAAAATAAAATTTTTAACAATTATTTCACAACAGAAGAGTTTGGAGACGTCCGTTAGCATGTTCGCTATCATTCCCCAAATTTTTAAGGCAAAATCTTCATTATTGTAGGGAAAAAGCCGGGGGACCTAACACTGCTCAAGTCGATAATTTTCTAAGCATTACATGCCCTTAATATATAAAAACTTTACAAAACCTTTAATGTCTGAAAATACTTATCTCAACATTACAAAATTTAGTTTTCACAATTTTATTTCAAGTGTAAAATAATTTTAATTGGGAATGAATTGTGAATAATTGTAAAATAAATTTAATTTTTAGAATATTTTTCCTTGCTTCTGCCTTACGGTCAAACATGGTACAAAGAACTGTCGTGAAATTTCAAATAAAAACTGTACTCTTTATACATTAATTTTAAAAATGAAAAATATTCATACCTTTTATAAATATTCCTAAATGTTATTTGAATATGATACACATGGATTTTTATTAAAAAAATATTTTTCACTTTTAAAATTAATGTATACAGAGTACAGTTTTTGTTTGAAATTTCACGACAGTTTTTTGTATCATGTTAGACCCTAGGGCAGAATCAAGGAGAAATATTCTAAAAATATGTTCATTAGTTATTAAAATACTACAAATAATTACCTATGAAATTGTTTTGTCCTTTTAAAATCGTGGGATATTTCTTTGTAAAATAAATTTTATTGCATTTATTTTACAATTATTTACAATTAATTTCCAATTACAATTATTTTACAATGAAAATAAAATTGTCAAAACTAAATTTTGTAATGTTGAGATAAGTATTTTCAGAAATTAAAGGTTTTGTAAAGTTTTGATATATTAAGAAAGCATATGAGGTCAAGTTGATAACTTTTTTGCCTTTCTCTTAAAATCCCCAAAATTGTGACTGTAGCCTAAAATAGCATGAAAAGAAAGGTAAATATCAGAGGTAAGTGTGCAGTAAAAATGTTGATTAATTTAGTTATTCAAAAATAATTATAATTTATTATTATTTTGACTTTACAATATTTAAAATAAATTGAAAAATAAAACATAAATAATGATAAAAGAAACTTCAGAATCGGATAGTCTAAAACATTCCACAATAATTCCTAAAAAACAATCATTAAATATCTCAAGACTTCATTACATGTTTTGAAGTCTTTCTTCAAGGTGTCAATTTTTGCAAACAGAAATCAACTCAAACCTCCTAATAGCCGTCGAAAGCGAATCGTGAAGTCGGGGTCAGGCCTCGGGCGTGCTCGTGCCTCGGGCGAGCACTGGCGACTGCTGTCCGAAAACCGTAGTTCTAGAAAATTTGGTACTCCTCGTTTTGGACAATTGACTCTATCTCCCTCGGAGCGTTCGGCAGGGCAGGTCGCGGCCGACGCCGTAAGAGCGACAAAGATAGTAATAAAGCAATCCAGGTACTTAGCGTGTGCACGACACGCTCTGCACCCAGTAAGAAGGCTTGCATTCGACGATATTAAAAATTTTACTATCTAGGAAAGCCGTTTCTGTCCTTTTTTAAAATCACCGATTAGGTAGCGAAAATATTTAGATATGAAATCCTTTCAAAGCCGGTCGGAGCTGTCAAACGGAACCTGAAATAAATTAAAAACACCATTTTCTTTTAACGCATGAGAAGTCCGTTCAAATGCATAAAATTTGCAAAACTTAGTAGTATTGTACATAATAATACATCACGTTATCATAAAACTATCGCTTTATTTAAATGAGGTCAATTACGTGAAGCTCGAAAGTTTGATACTTTTTGCCTCGCGTTTCACGCTCGGCTTTTTTCGGTTTTCGCACATCGTGGCTCCGATAAAAAGAAGGAATTTACTTGCAACTATTATAAAATTGACAAAACATCTACGTTTTAAGTGATTGTTAAATTTGTTTTTATTTCAGATTAAAAAGGAATTTTATTCACTTAATGCTCTATCAGCCTTAAGGAACAAATTCTCATTACGATACCCGTACACTTTTTTAAAGTCCAAAGAAAAACGCTGAATTGCTTAAGAAGCAGTTTTGGTTCAACTTGCTGAAAATGCTACCAAAAAATCGAAAGTTCCATTTCTGGTCAAACAGTGTTTGTTTTATTCATAGAAAACTATATTTAAATCTTTTTGCATAAAACAAATACCTTCTCATTCGGATGAGAATGCAACAAAAATTTTGTTTGTTTATTTTGTCATGTCATTTTTCACGACTAAAACAAAAACTACGCGTCCTATAAAAAAAAAATTGAGAACAAATTTGTAGATTTTTCTTGAGTGAATAATTTTTGTCTAACCATCTTTTATTCGTATCTTGCATAGTTTCAAAAAGTAACGTCTTTCTTCTCGTGACTTTTTTTCATATCGTGCGTTGTTTGGCTTCAAATTTTCATTTTCGTTTTTTTTTATATTTTGAAAATGCTATAACTCTGATCATTTTCTTTTTATCGAAAAAAGTTATAAGACTAAATCGTTCAGATTTTCGATTGCTACGAATTTTCGTACGTGGAATTTTTCAATTAAAAAAAAATGGTTTTAAACATTTTGAAAATGCTCTAACTTTTTGAATTTTTATCAAAAATTGCTAGCTAACGAACTTCTCCTTTTCTTTCAGGGCTTAAAAAATGTGCCAAAGCTCAATCCAATCTGATCATTGTTTCGAAAGTTATCGTGCTTACAGACAGACAGGCTACAGACAGACACCTTGGTAAAAATAGTTTTTTTCTAGCTCAGGGAGTCTCAAATCCTGGAGATTTGATGTAAACCGACTAAGTCAAATTTTACATAAAACCAATACCCTCTCATTAGAATGCGAATGTAATTAGTTTTCATCACAGCTGCACACTTGTCCAATCCAGGTCCATACCAACCTCTTCTGTGTACTTCTTGACGATATTTATGGCAGTTTGAAGTTTGCCTTTACCAGAGGCATAGATCTTCAGGTCAT